>OMLP01012239.1:6639-19990 GCA_900302685.1 Spondyliosoma cantharus | reverse complement strand
TGTTATATTGTTTATTTACTGCTGCAACTGTAGCAATTCTTTGACATTTTGATCTGATGTGTTTTGCATTCCTTGATTATTCTTTCATATTTTATGTAATTTAACTATAGTGGACAAGTCTGTCTTGTCTATTACATACATTTAAATCTCAGTAGGACCGTTTTCTGTTTAAATTAAATTAAATTAAATTATTATTATTATTATTACTATTATTATTATTATTATTATCCAAGTTATGGAAATGAAAAGTAATTCCCTGTCCATTTCAGTTGTTTAAGAGAACGCTGGAACACTATAAAACTTTACCTGACTTTCCGTCGGCACGAGGGTGAGAAGATAATGACTGAATTTTCTTTTTTTGGTTGCTCTTACACTTTGATTTTATTGACAGATTAGAGCCATTCAAACCCAAATATCCATCATCACAGAATTACTGATATCAAACAAATTGGTGCGTTTTTAGGGTAGGAGGTAGAAGCTCAGAATTTGGGGAAATTCGACCACATCATGCCTTTAGTTTAAGCTGACCAGTATACACATTGTTCACTATTACAGTTCACTTTCCATTAAAGCCTGCATTAATAGATTTGTGACTACTACCGGTATTTACGCCCTTTTAGCTCTGTTTTGGTCTCTATCAGAGGATCCCAAAGGAAATATCTGTTTAGCTGCTAATTGCTTCTCTATGATCAACAGCTAACCTTATCTGTCTGCTGTTTGGTGATTTTAGAGCCCTATAATATCTGCTGAATCAATAAACCGAGTTTGAATAAGATTCGCAGGTGTAGCTTTAACCGGTATAAGATGCTCTGTGTTGTGGACCTCCATGACAGTGTAACTGAGCCAGGTATCTTGACAGATAAGGAGCTGACGTGTGAATGTGCGAAAAGCTCCAGTGCTATGCAGACAGAGAGAGGCGGAGAGGAAAAAAGAAAACTGATGAAGCAGCCAAAAGTAACCTGCTGTTACGGTAACAAGGGACCCTGATAACACAGTAATAACAGGCTAATCGTATTTGGGTTCAGAAACCACAACATGCTAATTCAATTAGCTTAATAAGCCCCTGTAGATAAAAGGCTTGTTTCGGCTGTCGTGATTGGCTCAGGGTCCCAGGGAGGTGGTCCTCTTGGGGCCGTGCGTCTTAGCGGCGGCCGCCACCAGTAGAGGGGGACCTTCCAGTGAGCCAGCGTAGCGTCCACTGTGTGCTCTGGATGTGTGGAGCTGTTTCTGTCCCCTTGAAACACACATTAGAAGACCTTTCACTTGTTAGTCTGTACATATGAGTATTTTGCATGGGAATGTTGTGCTCTGAGCGACGCAGGCCTTGTCAGTAGATCAGCTTTGGGTTTTTATTTTATTCAAAGAGGTGCTTGGAAAAACCTTGACTCCAAGCAGAGCTACCCGAATGTTCTCCGAGCTGAGACTGCGAGCGATACGTGCAGATTCTCCAAAGAAGCAAATCCCCGGCTCCCCACTTCTGTTAACTGTGCATCCTCTTAAAGTTTCAACAATGAGGAGAAAGTTGCTCGTCCCCTTGGAACTTTCTTTATTGTTTGTCTCCACAAACACGCAACACAATGCCGAACAAAAACCCGTTCTCAGCCTATTGTCCCGGTGCTGTGTCTCAGTTCACTCTGAGCGTCTGTCTCAGCGCCGGGCTCTTTGTGTGGAGATGCACAGAAAGGCACGGCAGTATTGTTTCAGCGGCTGAGGAGGAGAATGGGACTGTTACAGTGGATAGACTTGGCAGCTGAGCCCAGCGAGGAGATTCTCCACACAGTATTAGGGAGAGGGATCACGACGCTCCACCGCCGCGCTGGCCCCGCTCACCCCTCACACACACACACACACACACACACACACAAAACACCCCAAAACTAGACACACAGCTCCCTCCCCTTCCCTGTGAAATCTGCATTCTCTCTTAACCCTTTGTTTCTCCACAGACGAGCTAATCTGTTTACGGTTGTTTGTGAGGGCGCCTTTGTTTGCGCCACGCACATATGCGTGTGCACACATACACACGCACACATTAATCTGCAGGCCACGAGCCAGCTGACACCAGCAGAATATAACACCAATCCCCACAGACTCTCTCCTGCAAACACACACACATACACAGTCTTTCTTTCTTTCCGTCTTTCTTCCTCCCATGTTCCCAGATGTATATGCAAGTGTACGCCTGCGCGCGCAACATGCGACGACATGCATATTCCACCCAGCTATAGAAAAGTGGGGGGATGGTGCGTCCGATCAGTACGTATAGCAGATAAGCGAGGGAGGCAGTGTCAAATGAACGGAGGCAGTGTAGGCAGAAAGAGAGGATGGTGTCTGGAGGCAGAGGACTGCTGTAAACAACACAGCTTGTATTTAAAGAAGGATTTGTTCGGAAGCGGGGGGCACAGCTGGATCTGTACTGTACACATCAGCAAAAAAAAAAACAACAACAACAACACAAACACAAACACACATACGCAAACACACACTCCCTCTGTGACTGGGCCCGTTTCTCTCCTCACACCAGCTCGATCCCCTTCATCAAACGTCACAGCAATTTGAGAGATTAGACAGCGCGGATTAGACACCACAAGGCTGCCTCTTTTTGAAGCGTCGGGCGCCTTTGTGCTCCATTCTCTCCACCCCTTTCATTTCATAAGACGATATTATATCAAGTGGTGGTAAGACTCTCGCACTCACAATACCGGCGTCTCAGTTGATTCACCGACTATAGGATACGAGTAAGTAATTATGTAAGAAGTAAACACTTCTCGCTGGCTGCTTATTCCACCTTGCACTTGCGTACTTGTTTATTGGTTGGCCTTACTAGATTTCCCTGCCTTCTACTTCTGCTCTGATTAATGAGATCCACACACAAATTCTCGTGCGCACTCACACCGAGGCACGTGCTCTCAACGCCGGCTCCCCTCTCACCAACTTAGCAGCGCTATTAGTAATGATTGAACCCTATCCAGTGGATGTAATATATTAGCAGGGAGATTATTCTGACGTTAAAACATGTTCCCTGTGCTGACAGCATCATCAATCACCCTCACACTGCCTGTAGAAGACTCACACATTGGACATAATTGCTTCAGCATGGGGTTGGGGAGAGGGAGGGGAGGAGGGCGAGGAGGAGAAGGAGAGTGTGTGAGGTTGGAGTGTTTGTATTTGCATGTCGAACGTACAGGCAAGTGCAGCACTGAGAATAAAAAGGACACCGCACAGCCTAAACTGGCTTTTGATCGTGCCGATTAATCTGAAAATGAGCTCTAATCTGAGTCGTTGCACATGTGAAATGACTCCAACAATTATCTCTGATAACTTCTGTTAATGAGATAAAATGTCTCTATTACGGCCGGCCTCTTGAGGACGAGTCCGGTACAGGTGGACAGAGCTCCATTGTCTCCCCTCCTACATGTGATCTCTGTTTCCAGCAGTGGTGGAAAAAAGATTTTTAGATCCTTACCTGAGAGTAAAAGTAGCAACGCCATAGCACAAAAATACACCACCCACAAGTAGAAGTCCTTTCTTTATTACTTCCACCACCACATGTCCGTTGGTTGGTTTGTCAGGAACATTACGCAAAAACTTTCTATGAAACTTAAATGAAGGATGGGTCTCGGCTCAGAATAGACCCCAATACGTTTTGGTGCAGATCCTGTAAGAGTGTTTTATTTTAAGAATGAATCATGTAGAAAAATCAGGCATATTAAGGTGTCTTAAGGTATTTATGAGTACAACTTGATGCAGATCCAAATATAACACATTTAAATATGTTTTATTTGATATTGTTTTTATGCGTTTATGATTAATGGGAACTGTTGGACATTGGCGGAGGTATGTACTCTCCTGCCATTGTTGCTAGTCTTCCTGGGGCTTTATAAACATGACGACCTGCAGAAATAACAATACAAATTTAAGTTGTGTAACAATCAATGAAACATGTCCACACCAGTGACGGGAACTTGGCTCTTTGTAGAGAGCCAGATCATTTGGCTCAGCTCAGCATAAAGAACTGGCTCTTTAGACCTATGATGGTAATGTGTATGCATATATCAATTAGATTACTTAAGGTTTTTTTTTTTCAATTTCCAGAATATAAAAATTCTACATTATGTTTGGTATAAAAGCCTTAAATAATGATGAAAAAATGTCAAACACTATTAAGTTTTATTTATATTGAACTATGTTGTGTATGTTACAAGTTCATTTGACCAAATTCAGATGTATCTGGAACTTTTTTAGCAACTATGTCACCCTATTATTCTTGTATTCATTTATTAAACAAAAAAACAAAACAGCTGTCAGGCGGGAGCTGGTGTCCATCGCTCACTTAAAAGGGCCGACACATAGAAACGGATCGTTCATGAGCGACGAATTCTTACTACACATGTAAAATAACAAAGTTGAATGCCTAAAAACACACAACAGAAGTCCATGAGGAAAACAAAACGTCCAAAATGCACACAAAATGGTACCTTAAGTGGTCAAATACTGACACTTTCATTAGCAGGTTGGTCCAGTCACCAAACCAGAGTGTCAGTATTTGACAAGTTGAGAACGAGACTCAACAATCAGCTAACTTACAGATTGAACCTTTAAATGTAAAGGTCCATGATGTTCTGTGTAGAAATGTATTTAAAGCAGCCTTAGTTCATTTGTGGCCATTTGGGGGCAGTGCAACCAGCTCAAAAGACAACACTGTGGTAAAAACCTTAAATAGTTTATAAGGTTTTAGACTTTGCCATAAGTGTGCTGTACATTCCGAAGGATTTTTTAAAACAGCTGCCCGCGGCTGCTGCACACAACGCCAATGAGAGCCGTGAGAGTGAACCAACGTGCAACAGGTAAGCCATTACGCATATACATTTTTGGCATTGTTAAGAAAGTATTGACAAGTGCAACTTTAAAGTCGTTAACCAGACAAACAAAGCTCTTAGTACGCAGCGGAACAACTCAGTGTTATGATACTATTATGATACTGGATTAAGATTCCTACTGATGCATCAGCATAATGTTTTGATGTAATAACTCGTCGAGGAACTTATTATTTGACACACTGTTGGATATTTTGATCCATAACTTTGTATTTTATAAATCTGTTTTAGTAAAAAGGAATATTCCAAATACAGTTAATGTAGTTGTTAAACGAATGTACTCTGTGCCCCTAAAATGCTGTGAAGATGTAGCATAAAAATGGAAAAACAAAAAAAAGAAAAGCAAGCAAAGGCTGCGTAGTCAAACTGTTTTCTGTAGCTGCCGCCTGTTGCAGATGACTTTCATATAGGTGGACGGAACTTGTTTGGCTTTCATCTGATCTCATCTCTGTTTCCTACATGTTTCCAGCCCTGCTGTTACTTTTTCATCACCAACACACAGTATTTGCATGCTGCTCACAGGAAGGTGTAGGTGTAAAAAAAAAAAAGGAAAAAGAAAAAAGCACGGCATGCTTGGCCCACCTTTGAATTACCGTTATCTGATATAATCCCTGCTATTCCATGCTTCTTCTTCTCCTCCTATAGCTGCCACCATCTCCCTCTCTCTCTCTCTCTGTAATGTGATCCAGTGATTAGTATTCTGCTCAGGCGTTAGGATGGAAAGCAGAGTGGCTGCCGAGAGGTGTCCTGAATCACATCACTCATATTCCACCGAGTGTGTGTCTGTGTGCGTCCGTGTGTGTGCGTGTTTCAAAGAGTGAGAGTGAGAGAGTGAACCAAATCAATCTTATATCGCCGACCGGCCACTAAGTGTCGCGTGTGTAAGCGTCACTCTGCATTGTTTAAACACACATTTACCATCTAACTGAGCTGCTGAACTGCCATTTGTCAGTTTCCCCCCATGTGGCGTGTATGTGTGCACGCGTGTTGCGTTCGCGTGCGTCTGTTCGCACACATGCCAAGGTCAACTGCACCTCATCTCTCCTGGCTGGTAAATGCAGATGGTCCTTTCAAATGCGATGAATGCTAGGCGGTTATTCCGCAGATGAAATCCATCCTTTGTCGTTTGTTTAGCTCAAGAAAGCAGTATTTTGTTTGATTTATGTTTCTCTTATTTGATATAAGCCACAATAGTCACATTCTTGCACGTGTTTTACACACTAATTGGTCATCTGTGATGGGCTGAACACACTGTAACTCAACATAAATAATCCGGTGTTGCATTCGGGGGTTACAGCTTAATCATGTTGCTTTATCAGCAGTGTTAATATGCTATAAAATACAGAAATTACAAATAAAAAGTTTTATAGCCAACACAACAGTGTGAAATCCAAATGGGCTGGAGCTGGCAAGCCTCCTGACAGGCGACAAGGGCATAAATTAAACCTTCAGTCTGACTTCTCGGCCTGCGTACATAGTCATTTTTCAAGGGAAAACTCAAATAGTGCACTCTTCTAGGCCACACCACACAGACTGTTCCAAGGCCGCACCCTGCTGTATGTGTGCACTTGATCCAGTTTATAGCAACACTGTGCACCACAGGGGGAAATACTAATGGTTTAAAGAATTGATTTAAGACCAGGATCCAACCTTTAAGCATCTGTTTTACAGTAGAAAATAAATTATTTTATACTTGGAATTACTTGACAGCTAAAGTCAAGCCAAACTGTAGTAACTGTACTATATTCTGCTACCAGTCAGAGATATACTGTATGCTAATGCAACGCTAGCTAATGGGCTAGCCCGCTAGCTTTAGCATAAGCTGAAACTACATTTATTCATTGATTTTCTTCCCAGCTGTAAATCAAAAGTGTCCATCTTGATTAACGTACAACCCTTAAGTTTGTTGTTCCACAATACTTAACGAGTACTTGCTAAAATGAGCCATGATGCTAAATAGAAGGTCCCAACCTCCACGTCCGCTTTGATTGAAGTGGAATTCATACAAACTTGTGTTGATTTAAGCCAATTAAATAAATGTATTGAATGGATTCTAATATGAATATTACTAGTAAAAGGACAGACACATTGAAAACAGAGAAACTTGTATTAGGAGCAATAGACTCTAATAATAAAAGTTACAAACTAGTTGAAATGTTTGATGCTGAGAGAACACATTGTGGTTGAGTGTTTTGTGAGTATTATTTAAAGGCAGAATGCAGAATTAGCTTTTTTTGTTGTTATCATAGGTGTCATTTACCCTGGGGATGTTTGAGACATAACATAATTTAAAACATGATTTATAGAAATCTTCTACAAAACAGCTCGCACCAAGAAATCTTAACTAAAAATATGAACTGATGCTCTCCCTCATCATCTGAAGTTGAAACTGACTGCTGCTGCTCCTGCTGTACCTGATACACTCAATGAAGTAAACTACAGCTAACCAACATATGTTACAGCATATGCAGGAAAAACTGTTATTGTTCTTCACATACTAGCTGTGATCAGAATGTATTGTGGACTGTCTAGTAGCCTAACTTATGACCTATTGATTTGCCGTTATGCATCCAATTATCTGCTCTGAACTAAGACAATACCATCACTGCTTTGCCTAAAATTGTGTATATTAAAGACCGTTAAAACAATGTATTTTCTCCTGAGCCCTCATGTCCTCACCACTTTTCAACACAAAGTGACACCCTTGGATATAGTAAAGATACTGTGGCATTGACTTTGGCCTAAAATAGGGCATGGAAACAAAGGTATGCAACCTTTACATCTGTCACGTCTTGCCTTTCAACTCAATTTTTCCCCCTCGATATTCCCGCTTCTATCTATAGTTCCTCGTCTCTCTGCTTGTTTGGGGCAGATTACTCAATGCAACAGACAACAGACGTAATTAACCACAAAACTCGTTAGCCCGAAGAAAAGAAAAATTCGGTTCATTTTATTGGATTATTTTGCCTCCAAAAATCCATTCCACAGTTACAAGATGTGTCCTCAGACTACAATATGCTATCATCTGCAACCATTATGACCCTTTGGAAACATTAGTAAGCATTATTGATGCTTCGTTTTAGTAACACAACATGTCTCCCGCCTTTTTAAATCAAGTGTCTGTTATCTGATTACTGTTTTCTTACAGTAAATGGACTGTAACAGATTCCAGTTAACATTTCCTGACAGTCCCGAAGCATAATGACACTGAGCTGCCAAAAAAGAAGACATTTCTTTACAGTATAAATTCACGGAAAGACGCCCCCACACTGGGAGGACATTACCATAACAAATATCACAAACGGTGATCTGTGTACAAGGCGAGCTTTTACCAAAAGGGACTCAGAGATGCTGTTTACAGGTACACAGAGGGATAAAAAAAGAAAGTGTGTGTGTGTGTGTGTGTGTGTGTGTGTGCGTGTGTGCGTGTGTGACTGGGGTGTGTGGCCGGCGGGCGAGGGGGAAGGAAGACGGAGTGTGTGTGTGCATGCATTAAAATAGGGGATTTTCTTGTCAGAGTAGCAGGGTTGGGGATTAGTTTAGGATCTGACTGAGACAGAGGAGAAGGAGGGCCGGCCACATAAAGAGATGACTGGGCAAATATGGGCACATACATCAATATCAGCGCCGAGCACATTATAGCAGGAGCGCAGCAGGGCGAAACACATACTGCAGACAGCCGAGGAGATTTTCTTTGTTTATGCATGACTGGAGAGAAGGAAATTAATATCAGTGAATTGAATCCGCTCCTATGGAAGATCTTTATGCTTCCCCAAACCTCAGACTCACACGCCAAAAAAATAGATGCCAGTGGCACACACACACACACACACACACACACACACACACACACACACACACACATACAAATGCGCACACACCCTGCTGAAAGACAGGCACTAAAATAACCTCTGTTCCAGCTGGTGGACTGCTGAGGCTCCTGCTGGGCTGTTTTAATGGGGAAAATTAGCCAAGCAGAAAGGTGGATCCTGTTTGTTATGCTCCACTGTCCCCCTTCCACACCGTCGGCCAAGGAAGCATCCTCTGTTGTGCTCTCTCTCTCTCTCTCTCTCTTTCTCTCTCTCTGTCTCTCTGAGCTCGCTTGACATTGTGTATCTCCACCAGCTGCTGCCGCCGCCGCCTTCATGCATCCCTCTCCTCCTGCCTCCATCCTCCAGACACATACAGGACGTAGATCACGCACAACAGCAACAGCAACAGCAGCTAAAGCAGAGTGAGCTTAAATATTCTGCGTCTGAGGAAGTTACCAATGAATTAATGAACTGAGACTGCATCCGTACGTGTCCCGACCGACATGAGGATGCCAAAACAAAAGTGAGGGAAAAAAAGGGATAGGGAAAGGAGGAGGGTGCAAACAAATCTGAGGTTCGCATGATACGGGACCAAGGAATGAGAGTGAGAGGTGTGAGAGAGCGAAGGATGAGAGGAGGATATGCAGAGGGGTGAAAAGCTTCTTTGTTCTGGATGCCCTTGAGACAGCTGACATCGCCACAATAAGACCTTCTTTCAGAGGGAAAGAGAGAGAGTCAGAGCACAAGAGAGAGAAGAGAGGAGCGGAGAGGAGAAGGAAGGATTTAGTACGTTTGGCATGCTGAACTGGTAGTAGTACTAGAGATAGTAGCAGAGGTAGTAGTGCCACTTTCATGTGTCATCCTGTGTGTGTGTGTGAAGGCTTTTTAAAAAGGAACTGCAAGCTTAACGTCATTTCTAGTCTGTGTTACGAACGAACATTTTACTCTCCGAGTCACACAGCATGAGCAGTAACCTGTGTCTGAAAGGAAAATGTAACAATTTAGGTTTTATCTCCGTAGTCTTAGCCGTCATTTTGTATCAGGTATGAAAACCAAAGGGATTTCTGAGAGCTGGCAATGTATTGACATCACTAAAAAAACAAAAACAAAAAAACAGGCGTGATGGGGCAAAAAACACAGAAGTCAGACTATCAGACAGATTGCAAACACACTGCCAGAGCTCTACTCTGCTACCAGGCTTTATCTATCTGTTAGAGTCATTACCTAAATGTTCGTTATGGCTTCATTCGGACATAACAGGACCATTATGGGAAGAGCCACAGAGCTTGTGCAATGCATCAGTGATGGGTTTCAAAAGTTATTTTGCAATTGAAGTCTCAATAATGACTTTAATTAGTACAAAGGACGGACAAAGAGCCCACTAAAACATGTTCCAAATTATGAGGTAGCAAATCCTGCTGCCTAGTTTATAAAGTCTGTTGTTTTTGGGCTGTTTTTTTTTTTGTTTTGTTTTTTTGTGAAAATGTTGCATGTGTTCCAGGGCTTTAAGACTCTGCCTTAGAAATGTTTTGCAAAAACCTCGGATACCTCCATATGCACACATGTGATACGTTACGTACCATATTGACATTTATACAAAACTCGTCATGCAACATTCACATTACATGTTTATGAACTGACTTTCATATTAGGAGGTGGAGGGGACGAGTTAGAGGCGACAAGGACGCCAAACCAGTGACTGCAGTTGACCAGTGACTGCAGTGTTATGTTTTAACACTGGTGGATATTTTCAAGAGGACCTTGGGACAATTCCCAGTCATGTATGTGGCACCATCTGCAGCTGTGTTTGTGGTGACCAGAAAAGGAATTTTAAGCCAAAACATGATGTTTTCCTAACCCTGACCAAGGGGGTTTTGTGCCTAAACATGACCAATATAATTTGCCAACACAAGTTTGTACAAAACCTGCTGACTCAAACTTGCAGAGTCCATACCAGCTCAAGTGCATGGTGTCATTAAAGGTGACTTGGGTGCTTATTTTTGGACCTACAAACAAAATTGCCATCACATTTACGTGACAAGGTGTGTATCTGAAGATTCAGGTGAGCCAAATATATTTGGAGGGAAATCAAACCTGAAGTGTAAAATGACTAATTAAAGATCTGAACATCCATCACAGTGTTCAGACCGACTTCCTGGTTTAACTTTGATATATGATTCTTACCATCCTGTCGGCCATACTCACCGGCAGTTTTATCTTTTAAAAAAGTAGTTTAGACAATCTGGCTACACGGTTAGCATTCTTTCCCTGTCTGAATTAATTGTAGCGATGTCACTGGGTTGTCTACGCTCAGATGTTACTGTCCAAAACAACAGAAGAAAAACTCTTTTCGACACAGGATGTGAAAACTCATCTGAGCTTTGAGTATTTTCTCTACACTTAACCCCACTAACAGAAATACAGAGTGAGGTTAGAAAGATTAAATTCATATTTTCTTTCCTGCAGAAAAAAAATCCCCTTTCTCCGCAAGAAGCGCCACCATAACTGAGACGCTTCTAGTTTTTGCTTCAGTTGGGTCCAACTACACCCTCGCTGCTCAGCTTTTGTCACATCCTGTATCACACACACATGCACAAAAGCTTGCACACAAACATACTTTAGAAATCTGAGAGTGTGTTAGACCTCTCTTCCTCCTCACCCAGAGTTCCTGGCCCCAGGGGGTGGAGGGTCTCTTCACCCGTCTCACACGTCCAACCCAAACACACACACACACACACACACACACACATGCACGAACACACACACTGGCAGCAGACCACATCAGAGGGGGTCCATTCCTGCCTGAATCCACAGGTCTCTGGATAAACATATTATTCTGGATTAAATGTTTCCCATATTTGTTATTCTTCCCTTCGAGACTCCAGGTGGAATTGGTATGAAACCAAAAATCACAAGTACATTCCTTTGAATGAAAGAGCGGGCCGAGGGGGAACGCTCCGAAAGGGGAAGGAGAATTCCCTTTCGGAGCGAGAACTTGTAACAACATTTGTGCAGATTCTTCGATTGCCCCGGATTCTTCGTTACACATCTAACAAAGGCTGCGCTGTGTGTTGTCGAGAAGCGGTCTCTTCTCCCTTGCAAACCTTGCCGCACCGCTGCCCAGAAGTCTTGACACAACCAGGAAGTGTGTGTGTGTGTGTGTGCTCGGTGGAGGTCCACTGCTGGCTCTGAATCAGATCCAATTGGTTCAAGAGGCACCGATCCTCGCAGGGATGCTGCGGTGTGAGAGCGCGCTCTACTCCACTTTGACTAGAGATAGAAGGTGACAGCAGATTTGGCCACCGTGAGGCCTAAATTGAGGTCTTCAGAAGCAGAAGGTGATGATGGTGGAGTCCTGCTCAATCATGCAATTATGTTCAAATTACTGCCAGAGCCCCGCACCCTATCAGAGCGAGGGTTGTAGCCCTGAGCGAGCCAATCGTTGAGGTGTTGATGTGTGGTGCAGGGATCACACCCTGTCCACCTATAGCCCCACTGGCCATGGTAATACTATCTGGTGAATGGACGGAGCCACATGTTGCAGGAGCACAGATGATATAGATCTTCAATTAAAAAGAAAATATCTTCCATTTTCAACACCGAGGCGGAGCTCTCATTACAGATTTAACACCTTGCCTGCAAATATTTGCAGTCGACACATCACCCCATCACAAGTATGCCAGAGAATCACGCACGATCTGATGCTCTTGAATGATCTCCGCATCAAATGTCGGCTCCCTGCATACTAATGCAACCGTGGGCAACGGGCGGAGGCACACAATAGGCTGAACCTCCGCAGCGTTCACTTCTTCCTGTCGTGTTTATTTTTGTAAACTGCGCAGCCCCAACTTTGCGCAGCGGTGGGACGTGCGCTGTGGACAGAGGGTTCTCGCTTGCACCGTGTTTGATGTCTCTCTCCGGACCCTGGAGACATTTCCTCATGCATAATCGCTGTGTGTCTTTCTGATCTGCCTCTATCTGCTGCTGGTGGAGGGTTAACGTGCTGAGCTGCACGCGCAGAAACACACACACACAAATTAGAGGCAAGCAAAGCACAACAATCTATTTCCAAAGAATAAAGCAAACAGAGGCAGAGAGGAGTTCTGTAATGTTTATTGTTGTGATATAAGACCCAGTACAGCTCCTCCGGCTCCTCTCCACTACCTCACATGTGTCATTTAGCTCCGTGCTAAACAACTCAATTGAATACAGTGTTTTAAAAACAGTTGCGCCGCGCTCAGCTTAATAAAACCATCTACTCCTGTAATTCATCATCCTTTACCAAACATTAAGCCAGGGAAATCAGGGGAAGGGATGTGATTGGAGGGAGAGGGCGCTCAGTACACCTCAGTATTCTGGTGAGGACTCTCTAACTGTAGAGCAGAGGGGGCAAAGGGGTCATGACGTGTATGGGTGTGTGTGTATGTGTGTGTGTGTGTGTGTTAGCGTGTGTGTGTGTGTGTGTGTGTGTGTGTGTGTGTGACGGCAGCATCACCAGTCCTCCAGGGCTCAGTAGGCTAATTAATAATGAATCCCAGAGAGTCTGTGTTTGAAATGCAGATGTGCAACTGCCGGCTCCGCCTGCTCCTTCAGAGGGACCTGTGTGTGTGTGTGTGTGTGTGTGTGTGTGTGTGTGTGTGTGTGTGTGTGTGTGTGTGGAGT
>OMLP01012236.1:15046-27442 GCA_900302685.1 Spondyliosoma cantharus | reverse complement strand
CACCTTCTGTTCATATCCCGCTTCATGTCACGGTTCATTTCGCCGTACTCCACACAGTTCATGGAGCCGCCAGCTGAGGCGGTACCTCCTCCTCCTCCTCCTCCTGCACCCCCATCCAGCGGTGGAATCGCTACACCCCCAGTTATACCCCCAACACTCACACTCCCCGAGCTACTTGTTCCTGCTATGCTGTTCTTTCTCTTCTTGTTTCCTCCGCTGCTCCCTCCTCCACCTCCACCCGTCCCTGCTGTGATGGCAGGTGAGGAGGAGCCCTGGTCGATAGGCCTCCTCATCAGCATCACCCTGGGCAGCACCCCAAGGAACACGGCCCTCACCCACTCCGGCATAGTGTGAGTCATTGGGGTGCGGTAGTGGACATTCAGCACAAAGACGGTGATGACGATGCTGAGCGTGACAAAAATCATGGTGAAGAGGAGGTACTCGCCGATCAGAGGGATGACGAGTGACGTCGAAGGAATGGTCTCCGTGATGACCAGCAGGAACACAGTGAGGGAGAGGAGGACGGAGATGCACAGGGTGACCTTCTCGCCGCAGTCGGATGGGAGGTAGAAGACTAGGACGGTGAGGAAGGAGATGAGGAGGCAGGGGATGATGAGGTTGATGGTGTAGAAGAGAGGCAGGCGGCGGATGTAGAAGGAGTAGGTGATGTCCGGGTAGATCTCCTCGCAGCAGTTGTACTTGATGTCGTGCTTGTATCCTGGAGCGTCGATGATCTCCCACTCGCCACTCTCCCAGAAGTCTTTCAGGTTCACCTGCGGAAAAGAAGATGTGAAGTGAATGGACGTTATTTTAAGGAAGAAACATTTTTCTGACCCAGACACTCCCTCTGACCTTTGATCCAATGAGCACCAGGTCTATCTTGGCTTTGTCGTAGGTCCAGGAGCCAAACTTCATGGAGCAGTTCTGGTAGTCAAAGGGGAAGTAGGTGATGTCCATGGGGCAGGAGGATTTGAAAATAGCCGGAGGTACCCAGGTGATAGTGCCATCAAACTTCAGCAGAGCCTTGGTCTTGTCTTCCACTAGGAAGTCACCTACAGCGCTGCGAGAGAGCATTTTCAAGGAGAAATGTCATTTCACTTAAAGGCCATTACAACATTTAACTCAGAAGGTCAAAAGATGGAGAGCATGAATAAATAACAGTAGCGTGTAAAAGCTCGAGGGATAACATGTGCATTCAGCCTTCATCACGTTGCTACTGCTAAATGATACTTGCTACGTGCGAGACTCTTCTTTAGTATTCGTGCACTAAAACTTACTTGTTATACAAAACAATGTCCGGCCTCCAAATCTTATTGGATGGAACTCGTATGAACTCAATTCCATCATACTCAATAGGGGCCCATTTCAGTTTGTAGTCGTTCCAGACCTAAAAGACATTAAAAAAACACATCATAACGCACCGACTATAATCACTAACGCCATCACATAAAGGATAAACATCACTCACATGTCTCAGCCACAGATTGGTCTCCATGATCTGATTCACCTCATCCTGTAAGGACGGAAAGTGATTAACTAGTCAGCAGGAGAAGAAGATCACTATTGAATGGATTATTTTTATTAAAACATATGATTTCGTTTGTCAAGAAACACACAATTGGCTGTTCACCTACCACTTTGACCAGTTGAGATATGGAGACCTCGAACTCGACCGTGACTGGATCGGACACATTCTCCACCGGCCGAATGAACTGGTTGTACCTCCTGAACAACCTCCGAAATAATCTGTCCTCCCCTTTCGATGAAAAACAGCCTGTCGTAACAAAGAAGAGACGGGACAAAGAAAGTTAAACACTGAAATGCACAGGTGATTTCCTGACGTTCCTAAATACCTTGGGTTTTTTGGGCAATCCAGCTTTATATAACAAAGATTATTATCACCTTCCTGCGTCTGTCATTACAGTATCATGGTAAGCCAATGGAAAAAACTGGAAGCAAGGATGGTCCTGCCACACAATGGAGAGTCCGGAGCTCTTAATGCCTCCAGGTGACCCTAAATAATGACCCTCATAAGCCGTCACCCATGTTCCCCTATGTTTGCCTGTGGTTCTCACTGATGGCTGAAGGGCGGGAGTTTTCATTTTACATTTACTAAAAGGTCAGCAACTAATGTTTTCAGTGTCTGCTAAAAAAAAAAATCTTTGCCAGCAAGCCCTTAAAAGTGTTGGCATTGGATTCACATCGTCCACTGAACAGCTCAAACATTTCCTCACCTTCTCTTTGTACAGTACAGTAGCTACAGTACCTCAGGCAGTATGAGCAACACACAGCATTTTGTTAAAAGATTAGTTCTAGTAAGTTGAGGAATTGAGTTTATTGATTGTTAAGTTGTTCACCAAATTTCACTCAGCTCGTTTGTACTTCTACCTATCTGTACGTCTAGATTCCACTAGTTGTGAGAGGGAAGATGACACACGTGTTTGATTTACAGAGACATGGGAAAGCCTGCAAGCTTTCAGGAGGTCTCCAAACACAAGACGCTTTAAGTAAAAAAAAAAAAAAAAAAAAAGACAGGTTGGCCAGAGTGTGTCTGAAGAAGTGTTTGTGCAGACTGAGTATGGCTGAACTGAAGGTCATACTGTGGACGACTGCCACTAGTAACACTGGTGCCTCAGATGGCTCACAGATCGGTGCCTGTCCAAGCAGAAAATGCGGCCTCACTTGGGACGGCACACACTCGCACACCACCAGCACAACCGAAGGAATCAATGAGCTCCAAATTCTCGACACCTTACCGCAGAATAACAAGGAAGTGACTCAATATCTCTTCTTTTAATGTCCTCTAAATCTTTATTCCACTTTCTAAATCTTTTTTCTTATTTTTTTTCTCCTTTCTCCGTTTTATTCTTTCCTTTTCTTCTGGGTAACAAAACATTGAACAACATTAGCAGTCAGTCCGACTGTATGTCCTTGAAACACTGAGGCGCATAACAAAAAAATGGGAAAGAAAAATCTAATGTTTGAAAAGCCAAGGACAGCCTCTCCTATCACAGCTTTCAATGTGGAAAGTGTGACGCACACATTATCCACCGCGGTCCCACACCATCAAACTTGCACTTAGCGAGCCGCGTGAACCAGTTCAGAGACGGAGGAGAATGTGCTTCACCAAAAGGGCAAATAGGGCGCAACCCACATTCACACAAATAGCCACGTTCACTGAAAAGGTTTGTTTCCTTGACAACAACTAAATAAAACATGATCCTTTAATGGGACACTTTCTTTTCTGTCAGTTAACTCTCTACAAACCAGAGGCACGCACAAGCTGGTTCACTGGAGATGTCCTGAATAACAGATTTGAGGCTTTGAAGCTTCGACTCCGCAGCAACAGAAGCTTAATTCCGTGACTTTGTGACATCACAATACGTAACCATGTCACACATTCGCATTATTTATGCCTCGTAGCTAGTTTTAGCACGTGAGAATTATTTAAGAACATCTGCTTTGTTGTGAGTAGCGGTGCAGGGTCAGGCATGCGTGGGATGACCAATCAGAAGAGACTGGGTATTAGGGGGTGGAGCTTAAAGAGAGGGGAGCAAAAAGTGTTTCAGAGAGAGGTGGAATACAGAGCTGCGGTACTGGACAGTATGAGAAAACTGATGTGTATTTTAAGAATGTAAATATATTCTGTAATAGTGGTAACCCAAAGTAAAATGATGAACATGAAAATGAGTTTAATGTCTCCGTTAAAGCTCACAGAGGAGTTCCGTTTCTCCCTCTGTATCAGTCTTTTTTCTGTTTGTCAGTTCAGTCGACAACGCCTTTCCCTTAAAGGTTTCGAAGCATATGGGTTAGCCCAACAATTTACAAGCTGACTTTAGATATTCTTCCATCAATTTATGCTTTATTATCAACAAAGACATCACATCAGAATATATTGTATGTCATGGCTTAACAGAGAAGCTTGTAAAAGAGGAACAATAGGTGAAATACTGTGTAGGTCAGGTACAGGTTACCTTTGTATGCAAGAAGAGAGTTTTTACCCGAAAAAATCTGGTATTTACTGTAGCATGTGTGAAACTGAAAAAAAAATACTTTGTAAGTTTTACTAATGTACATGTCATCCGCCGCCATAAGACACTACAACACATTCACATGCAGTACCTTGAAAATGTCTTACAGTGGGGATGGTACTTTCATAAAACAGCTTTTTTTAGAGCCTGTATGTTTAAATAAATATTTCATATTCACTGTCCATACAGTGAAGTCATAAAGCAGGTTGTCTCTTTATTGCCACTGGGAGTAGACATAGATGAATATCTTGCAGATGTCTCAGATTACACGCTGTCTGGTTTCTCATATTGGGAGACTTCATACTGTTCACTGGCTCATGTTAACAAAATCAGACTTGCTAAGAAAATAATAAGTCTAGTCTAGCAATGATATTACAGACCACACTCAAACATTATACAGTTTTTAACAACATTTTAATTTCCTCTCACAGTGGAGAAAAAAAAGGCTTCAGGGGTAGACTCAGATTACCGAGCTCAAACACACAACACTTACATAATCACAACATCTGGTGCACATAAAACAATGACCACACACACATAGTGTGAGCCCAGACCATATTTAGCTCCACATAAAGGTCAAAATAAAAAACATGAAGGCAGCAAAAGGAGCGTGATGAGGAATTTCAAGATCAGGGGTGCAGATGAGTGGAGGCACAAAGTATTCAAGTCCTCTGATGTGAATGAACATCAGGTCCCCATCATGTTTAGTCCCTGAACATTTTCTGCAGCTTTTATCTTACATTAATGGCTTTTTTCATCTCACTTCATCTTTTTTCATCTCAGTGAGGCAGACATGTTCTAAGAAGTTAACTAACTAAAAAAACATGTAAAAACCTGTCAGATCCAGTTCCAACGCTCTGGGGATAAGAATTATACTATATTATTATACCGTAGTGGCTTCAAAACTCTCAAGAAGTTTTCTGAGGTCGCTGGCGGAGACAAGTTGAGTGTTAAAGCTTAATGGAAAGGCCTCTCTCCTGAGACACTTGTGTAATTTCAGCTCTTGGTACCTGACTCTAAAACTGCCCGCTGCTCCCCGATTCGCTGCACTGCCAGAACCTTTTTTAAGCCTCTAATTGGGCCGAGGGAAACCAGGGCAATTATAATCAGTCAATTAATTGGACCTTTTGTTCACTGTGATTTAAAGCCAATATTTTTTTTTCTCCTGTTGGCATAGTCGCTCCCCTAATTCCCTTCTTTGTTCTGCCTGAAGATCTTAAGTAGCCTTAATTTAAAGGAAGTTAATTATAACCTTTGACCTTTCACCTCAGATGATCCTCTGCATGCTCCTTGAACTGCTCGCCACAGTCCCTGGTATTAAATTTGAGGACTTCCTTTGTGTTGGAAAGAGAACATTGATGGGTGTTAATGAGTATTTCTGTTATGCAGTAATTATTATTTTTCCACTGGGAAAATCTGTCCAACATTTAAATCCGTTTGGTCAGGTAAAAATAATTCCGACATTAAACAAGCAACTGTAGCAGTTTTTTGTTTTTTTTCTAATAACAATGACGACACTGAGTCAGAGTTGCAGTCTGAAGTCACGTGAATCCGTTTCAAGCTCAATAAACTGAGATAATATTTGATGGAATTTCTCCCATTTGTTCAGGACAGTAAAATCCTCCAGGACACTTGGACAAGCACCAGCGTTTCTGAAAAGATACCCAGGTGAACGTCACGGGCGGTTAGTAATGAAACACTTGATGATTAAGCAAATGTATGTGCGGTCCCTCTCACAGAGGTCGAGTTAAGGTTTAAATCCAGAAAATATTTGAATCCATTTGAGCCAACTGTGGAATTATATTTTCAACAGCTTCATAAAGCTTTGTAATGTTTACTTTGAAGGAAGGCTAGCATGCCGCAATGACAACGCTAACATGCTGAAGTTCAGCAGGTATAATGTTAATGTGAAAGGGCAGGAGTGACTGTTTTTAAGTATTTTATATTGTTGCTTGCTGTTTCATTTGCACAAATTTGTTTTGTTGTATTGCATGCTTTTATTGTTGCAAATTGGTTTGTGTCTGCACTTCCTGTCACTGCTTGATGTCTGCACCCCCCTTGACTATATTCGATTCCCTCATAACCTGCAGCTGGTAGATCTCTTGGATTTGTAACAGGCACTGGTGACCTCCAATCGAATCTCTGAGAATGGCGCAAGGGACCGATAGCATGGTTCGACAGGTGGGACCAGCCAGCTGGGCCAAATGTTAAGGACGATGAGACTGGCATGGAAAGAAAGAGAAAGGAAAGAAGGCAAAGGTGCAGAGAGGACAGAGATGTGAAGAGCAAGGATGGTGGTGTACCAGGCAGCGGAGAGAGAGAGAGACTGACAAGCCACCGCCTTTTCTCTGCTGCACCCACACTGGACTGCAGAATTTAATGGATGC
The DNA here is from genome assembly GCA_900302685.1 of Spondyliosoma cantharus. Classification (NCBI taxonomy): domain Eukaryota; kingdom Metazoa; phylum Chordata; class Actinopteri; order Spariformes; family Sparidae; genus Spondyliosoma; species Spondyliosoma cantharus. The sequence continues at coordinate 21,024 of OMLP01012236.1, read as the reverse complement.
TGGGATTTTAATATGTTTGGGACTCTTTTAAACTTCAAAAAATTGTTTAATAAATTTTAAACATTTGTACCTTCCCCCTTACATTAAAAACCTCCTCTTACATCAACTCTGGTCAACGTCGTAGTTTGGCAGGTTAGCATGCTCACATTTGCTAACAAGCACTAAAACGCAGACGATGTGGATGTCTTTAGTTTTGCAGTCATAAAACCAGAATACTGGACACATTAAACCTGATGATGGTGCAGGATGAGAAGTTAAGGAAGCACCAAGGTTATCATAAATTCATATTGAGGGTGAGATGAACGCCTGCAACAAAAGCCATGGTAGAGTGGATTACCAACCAAATGTTTCAGTTTCGGTTCACTTGCCTCAAGCTTCAGAGGAAAGTTGTTAATCATTGACGACTGAACTGTCTTTGCCTCTGATGATGAAAATCATGTGAAATCGACTTGACAGTCGTGTTTAATTCTTTCAGACACGTGCTTTTTTTCTCCTTCCCCTGTCTTTGTGACGCTGTGACAAAGTGACGGTGCTTTGTTCTGACGGTGACAGGGCCAAGTCAAGCAGTCATGCATTTCACCCTTAAATAGCTACATTGATTTAGAATTAACAAACTAAACAGTGAGTCTGCCTCCGTCTCCGGCGGCTACAGGAGCCTAAAGCTGCAGATAGAGCCGTGGCCTGTGGGAGGCTCTTTGATCAGGCATGTGCTTAACAGGATGAGCCTGGGAGCGAGTGGTGGACACTGAAGGAACTAATTACCCTCCAATAATACACTGCTGACAGTGTGTGTGTGTGTGTGTGTGTGTGTGTGTGTGTGTGTGTAGAAGAGATACAAAGAGAGAGCGAGAAACAGCGGAGAGAGAAGATAGCAGGAGAGAAGTGACAGCAGGAGCAGGCAGAGAAAAGCTAGATAGCGTGTCGCTGCTCTCCAGGGTTTTTGACGGCCTGACTGTGACACGTTGAATGACGCACAAGAGGAGCAGCAGTGATTACTGCATGCGCCGCGACCGTCTCATTAAACATGTGGGCCATGTTTTAACCTGTGTGACTTCATGTGCGAGGCCTCGCCTGCATACTGTGCATACATGTAACTGCGTGTGCTCCTGTGTGTAATCACGTTCCTATTTATGTACAGTCCGTCTACTCACCTTCGATCTGACTCACTCTGAGCAGCACATGATTTTTTATCACTGATGCATGAAATTCAATAGCGCCTTGCCTCCATGCTTTCATCTGAGAGGACGTGGGAGTTCTGAGGACAGATGTAAGGATGTTTCTACTGGGGCAACATCATGTTCAAGTAGCCTAATTCAATGATGTGTTTACTATAAACACTCGTGACGAACGGCGGCTACACAACATCAGCCCTACATGACTGACGCGGGTTGTCGGAAACAAAATTAGTTTAAGATGCAACAATTGTTCATTTCATCTTATAAAGTGGACGCAACTGAGCATCTGGGATTAGGGATATTAATAATAAATAATCGCTGTCTAGAATTAAAACAAGTATCTTGTTTACGCATCGCAAATATCGCTTATCAAATATACAAAAACAGGAAAAAGAAAATGCAAAGAAAATATTTAATTAAAAACAAGTAAATGGTAATTTAAAAAACAAAAAGAGACATCATATACACACTGATATTATTACATTTTAGCCATTTGGTAGCCTCAATATGCATCAGATTTTCCTGAAAAGCGACAGACGAGTCCTTATTGTGTGATATTTAATATAAGTGACTTGGTGTTTGCTTTATTGCGTTTAGTGGAGCCTATTCAGATTTTGCATCGAACAAACTGTAGATCATGACATCTCACGATTAACTAAAAACTGATTGTTAAGGCATCCCTATCTGGGACGCATCATAACATCCTGACAACTTGCAGGCTACGGCATCATTACCTTTGCTTTGATGAAGAAGGGTCCAGTGTGTGACTGCAGAGTGGATCATTTCAGCATGTAATGTCAAGTAATGCGAAATAACTCGAACAAGTCCTGCTACAACTTTTTGCGGCTTGTTAGAAAAGCAAAAACTTGCACATTCCTCATTTTACAGACCACATAGATCTGTGAGATAAGCCTGTCTGATTGTCTGATATTACATAATCAAGTCCACTTAAAGGGTTCTTGGTTACATGGGAGATTGTTGCTTGTGAGTTACATGCACAGCGATCCACCAATCAGAATCACTCTTGATCAATATATCAAACAAAGAAGGGCCTCCCGCAGTCGTTTGATAAAATACACTCCCCTTGTCGTGCTTGGGGTTTTTAGTTTTGTGATTTCCTGTTTTAAGTTGAAAGTATATCCTCGTGTTTCCCTGTGCTTTTTCTGTTTACACCTGAGTCTCATTAGTTAATCACTCCTTGTGTGTTTAAGCCTGCGTTTTCCCCTCACTCTTCTTTGGTTCATCTGTTTCCCCATGTCAGCCTGCATCTCCAGCATTTGTTCCTGATTTGTTTCCCCTTTTTTTTTTTTACTTTATTTTCCTGCTTTCTTTTATTTTTTTGCTTGGTCTTTGGATTCCAGATTTATTTTAATAAAGCTCTGTTTTTATTGCTTATTGCTATTCATATCCCTCGCCCATATCCCAGCAAAAAACACACAACTTTACAACTGCCTGACACAGTGACGATCCGGAGAGGAAAAAATATATTGCGTAACGCTTCCCCCCCCACATTCACTGCGATGTCGCTGTGTGTCACAGACAGCAGAGAGACATTCATCCACTGTAATTCAAGATCAGAGTGAACACAGTCATCAACAAGTCCCTGTAAAATCTCCCCTACAAAAGTGATGCACAGAACGACATAAAAAAATAAAAAAATAAAAAATTCAGACAGTTTGTGTCATTTGAACTCGTTCGGTGAATTTATCCGCAGCAGCGATGAATGAGGCGAGCAGATGAACAGGCGGGCAGCGCACCAAGCAAACAGGTAGATGGAAGAGAAGCGATGGATGACAACGCCGGGAGATAAAACTCAGTCGTTCCACTGAAGCGCTGAATGACAGGTTTAACGCTGTGTTTTCACGTGGCTGATTATGAATCGGGGATTTATTATGTGTTTAGTCATAGAAGCAGCTTAAGATTGCGACAGGTGCCGACTGCAGCAGGAGCTCAAACAGTAATGCTGCTGCACTGACACTCAGAAGAAGGGGAACCGTGTCTGTGTGGAGTGGGAGGTTGTGGTGGTGTTTCAGCACTGCAGTCACAGCTGCTGGTAATTGAGCGATCAGTACTAATGTGTGCTTATCTCTCCTGCAGTGAGGCTTCAGAAGGCCTTGAGTGGAGGGAAGTTTCTGTAAAACTCTGCGCTTTGTGTTATCTTTTCCTCCCATTTCAAGTCTTTCCTCAACACAACAGGCCCTATTTATAGCAAACGCGTCGACTTGTCAGAGCAGAAAAACCACAGGTGTTACAAATAACATTAACAATGGCTCTGTTCTATTCAGGTGCCTCGTTAAGCCACGACTGTGTGCCAGCACGCACAACACCGGGATCCTGCGCACGGAGCGGCTAAATGGAATTCGGCCATTGATAATTGCATTATCTACACCTGTGCTTTTCCTGCTGCGTCATGTCGACATGTTTACGTCAAAAATTTTACGGCTTTCTGTGACCTCATGGGAGCAAAATGAAAATATTCTCCTTGAGCGACGAGAGAGTACCTTTCTGACCCGTTCAGAGAAGATGAGCAGCTGCAAAGAGGAGCTATAATAAAATTAACCAGTTAGTTAGTTATCCTCTCCGGTCTGACCCTCGCCTGCAGCTTCGAGCGTTGAGTCGCGGGATGAAAATGAAACAATAGATGTAGAAGATCAAATGACTTGATGGCTGTAGTTATTGTTCAAGGCAGAGTGAAAAACTGAGGCACCAGCAGCCTCTCAATACTCTGACCCAGGGCATGCCGCATGGATCACATTTCCCACAATGACCTGAGAAATTTTCAGAAACCATCAAGAGGAAGGAAATTCTTAAAGAAGGGATGTTGTTTCCCCAAAACCCAGACATGGGTGAGTGAAAGGAAAAATGGCTGTATGGATCAATGGAGGGCTTCACACGCGCCTCGCTGATTATGAGCAGGAAGCTATGACATTAAAACAGGAGAAACATTTCTTAAGTCTTGTTGTAGCTAACTGAAAATCAGACTGAAAGGCTGCTTGAAGGGCTATAGACCGATCTTAAGTCCCACCCCTTAGTTACTGTCGCTAAGTCAGACAAGCTTGACATTAAGAAACATGTTGAAGCCGGTCCGGTTTAGCAGCGGGATTTTAATAGATACTTTCTGGGAGTCCGTGCATTACAGCTTCAAGAAGTGGACAGCAAGGACTACAGTATGCGATGTTAGGATATATTCACAATGTTAATGCTTCAAGAAAACAGCATTGAGGTCCAAGTCGTGTCCGTCTGAAGGAAAACGAGAGAAGCAAGTCATACTGCATCATGTATACGTTTCGTAGAGGCTGATGATGACAAGATAATCAATCAACGCCGCTCCTGCGCTGCCAGGTACGTCGCCTTTACCCCTTCTTGGGATTAATTAAGTACTCTCTGTGTTTATTACAGACTACAGACAATGGTGCTGACCGATACACGTTAGCTAGCCAGTTAACTACGATGTGACCATGTCTTTGGTGATGTTGCACAGCCTAAATGTTGCTTTTTAGACGTTGCCCAGCAACAGCTTTTAGCCATCATGCTAACTTGTTTTTCTCTTCAATATCGACGAGCACACGGTACATCGAAGTTTAACAGTAAAGTAAGTTTTCTGTTGTTGTAGACATCGAAGTAGGCGCTCTACATTTGTTAAGAATCGTTGTATCTTTTCTTGTAAATGTTCCAGTTTTTGTTAACACGCTGGGAAAAATGAAAAGACAAACAACACCTAAAACAAAAAGGTTTGACATGTCTGTTAATCATCAATGTTTACAGCCGGTCAGTGTGACAAACTGATACGCCAGCATCGGCCTGACAGACACAAATCGCTTGAGAAAACGGATGTTAGAAAGGAATCCCCAAATCAGAGGTAAAACTGAGGTCACTCAATGAAAAAAAAAAAAATTAGATGTACTTGGAAGGGTGAAGAAAAGTAGAGGGAAAATGCTCAAATGTTCCTCTCCTCCATCTGAGGCGTCTTCTGTAGCTTTTTCTACTTCACACCCTCTCCCCCTCCATCCTAAAGCGTGACTCAGTTCATCGCCAGCACTCTGAACACCAGGATGTCCCAGAGGAGTGAGGCAGCAGGGCTGTCTGGAGGAGGATGTCTGTGCATGTGTGTGAAAGGGAGAGCGAAAGTGTGTGTGTGGTGATGGTTGGAGGGGAGAATGACGGTCTAAGCCAATCCATGGGGGGGTGTAGGGGTGTGTGTGTGTGTGTGTGTGTGTGTGTGTGGAATAAGGCCTCTGCCTCTGCCTGTGGTGGTGATACCATATGTGTGCGAGGGACGTGGTGGGGGGACGGGAGGTTCGGTTGCAATAATCACATGACAATCGCGTTAAGAGGATCCTGAAGCCGCCACACAGTCCTTAAGCCACACGCACAGAAGCACACACACATTCTCACTGCAACTATACCGCTTCTGGGAGAGAAACCAAAGAGCTGTTGTGCAGTTTTCGAGCTCAAGGAGAGCGTTAAAATCTGGCCGAGGAGCAAATATGCTTCATGATGCAGACAAACCCCAGACAAGAAGACTTAATATAAAACATTTCTATCACTGGTGGAAGAAAGAACTTTCGATTGTTGCCCTTCTTTTTTGGCCACACTACGACCTCCATCGATTCCTAACAACTTGTTTGAAAAGGCAGATCACCCTTTTAACGCCGTCAACGCGCCGCAGCAGCCTATTAAAAAAAAAGCACAGCGAAGTGAGCTGAAAGGTGAAGCGTGAAACATAATGCGGATCGGATCAGTATAATGCAGGCATGGCTGGACATCTCTCTCAGCTATTTTCTTCTGGGCGAGGTGCTGCGA
>OMLP01012235.1:12094-22723 GCA_900302685.1 Spondyliosoma cantharus | reverse complement strand
TCCGGCACCTCCTGCGGGAGGGCTGGTGAAGCGCGAAAGGACCTGTGTGACAGTGTGGCGTGCTTGCTGCTTTGCGGCAAAGTTGTCCCGGTTGGTGGGGGAGAGGTCACGGGCTGGGGGACTCTGGGATGCCGTGCCATTTTGGTCCTGTTCCTGGAACTTGTAGCGGGCTGCCTGGACACGAGGGCTGACTCCGCTTGGTAAGCTGTGAGAGACCTGGCCCTCTGAGCCATTCTCTGTCTGTGCCAGTCCTCCTGAGCTGCTGTGGACGATCCCACGGCCGGTCGTCTTTGGCAGACTCAGGCCCACATAGTTGGCTGGGGTTGGTTTGACGGGTATAGTGAGGGGGGTCTTCTTAGGACCCTCCACCTCAGTGGGGGGCAGGTCCGTTTGGCAAGATGCTGTTCGAGAGCTGACGGGCTCTGTGGCTACAGAAACAGACATCACAGATTTAGGTTTGGGTGGTGGGCTGGCGGCAGCAGCAGGTTCTGCTCCAGCAGCAGGCTGGGCGACAGCAGCGCCATCCTTCCCATCGCCCTGTTCAGTCCTGAGCTGCTCCACCTGCTGCCGCAGAGTGTGGCTCTCGGTCTCCTCGCGTCCCAGCCTGGCACGCAGCTGTTCTCGCTCTGTGTCAAACTCCGACAGCTGCTTCTCCATCTTGGCCTCCATCTGTTGGCTACGCTGCCGCTCTGTAGTCAGCTCCTCCTGCAGCCGGCCAGAGGTGCGACTCTCCTCATCGAGGCGGGCCTGGAGCTCGTCGAAGCGCTGCGACTCCTCCACCACCCGTGTGGCAAGCTGCTTGCACTCGCGTACCAACATCATAACGATATGCTTGTTCTTCTCGCGCTCGTCCTTAAGCTGCGCCGTCAGCTTGCGGTGCTCCTGCTCCAGACTTTGGAGCTGCAACTTCTCCATCTCCAGCTGGAAGGAAAAGACACACAGTCATCAGTAGTCAGGGAGAACAACGCAAACATCTAAAACACAAAAAAAGGGTACCAAGATATCATAACAAGGGTTTGAGTTATCTGAGTTGGGCTGAGTAGATCTGCACAAACGCAAAGCCTTTAATCTAGTGCTGAAATGTTTTGTCAATGAATCACCCAATGGCCAACAATTGTCATAATCGATTCACTGCTTATGCCAATTATCGGCAAAGACTCCAAAACACTTGCACCCTGAATCTTTTATCCCATCCTCTCATATCTTATCTCCCAACTAAAAAATATAACTATTAGCTTTAGCTTTACATTTGATTAGATACAAATAAATCGTCTTCAGTTAAGGAATTAACAAATGAGTGTTGCCATCAACTAGTGACATCTTCTTCTCTCCTTTTAATCGGATTGTCTAAAACCAATCAAACCACTGCCAACCCAGACTACATTATGTACAAGCTCCATGAACCTCACATGTATGTGAAACATACAACATCTCTCATATACATATGTCTCACAACTCAGTCGCAACCACCTGTCTCACCAGCAACCTGTGACACACTGCCAGTCTGGGCGTCAGGTGCATCCTGAATATATCAATCACCAGGACAACACAAAAAAATTTGGCTACAAAAACTGACTTTCAATTTAGTCTGTAATTTGGTATTAGATCAACAACTTTTACTCTGGAGTCAATACTGAGCCATTTGAAGCTAAAATGAGATGGAACAATTTTCTCCAGAAGCACATGGACAAACGAGATCAATCAAATGTGCCAGACAAAAAAAGGCTTGATTAAGCAGACAGGCAAGAAAGATGGATACGCAGATATTTACACAAATAGACGCTTTCTTAATTTATGCGTTGGCTTGGGGAAAGAGTAATTCATCCTTTCACAGAGGCACAGCGTCTCTGCATAACGGTTGAATTTCGATGACTTGTCAAAGCCTGGGCTTCTATATCTGGAGCGCTGCTGCTATTGTTAGCTCAGAGCCGGCTTCACAGAGGGTAACAAGGCTTAACCGGGGCTCTCAACCCAATTGTCAAGACCCCGTTGCTCTAACAAGCCTCAAACAAAAGAGGCGACACCCAGTCACCCCTGTCCCAAATGAGACGTCCCTCCCTAGGCTCCTCCACTCCCCCGCCTCCCCCTATTTCAGCACCATCAGGAAATGCATATCAGCAGCAGCTGATGCTGAGGAGGAGCGAGGGGTTAATAAGCTCTTGGGGAGCACCAAGGGAACACCAGTCGTTACTCAAAAGGAGGTGCTACAACTAGCTGCTAATTGGGTGAGGATTATGTCTGTTGTAAGTCAGCCTAATGCCTTGCAGGAACACATTTAGGGATGCTGTAAAGGTGGTGGTACACTGTACAGTGTAGAGTGAAACCAAGCAGGATTAAGACAAGTTTAAAATACACAGGATCAAATGTCACCACTGACACACACTATGATCCAAATGCACTGCTGGAAAAGCTTTGAAAATCTTTCTGCCTCTTAATCTCTAAAGGGACCAGACTGCTTGATCAAACGTGTCTGTTGGACGGTCATACAGCTTCAGCAACACCGCCCAGACAAATTCATGATTTTGGAATTGGAGAGTCCAATCATTTCTTCAACCGTCTAAAATCGACAATCTGACATCTGACACACCAAGTAATAGTAAATGAGAAAGTGAGTAGGGTTTGAACTTCTCTCTCCAGCTCCCGTTTCTCCCTCTTCACAGAACTATTTCAAGCCCAACACTTTGAATGTCTTCCAGGAGAGATCGTCTGGAAGCATGCACTGTTAAAAGCCATCACGGGAGCCACAAAAACACATTCTTATTTCATCAGGAAAGTGCATGAAGTCTCTTTTCTAGCATCTGCTTCACATCCATATAGTTCCAAACATCCACAACAGGAGCTGTGAAATACAACAAGTTATCTACAAACTGAATCATCTAGACGGCTTCCTCTGAAGAGTAAGGGCAGACAGGAAACTTTCTTCCCTTTTCAATCCGAGACAGGGATCTGACATAGCAAACAGTAAAGCTTTAGATGTCTCTTAATCTAAGGTTCTCCATCAAGCCAGCACAAGACCAATTTAACTTCTTTGAGGAAGGACTTTACAGGCTTTGGAGGTTTTCACAGCAGTGGTCATTTCTACTCCATCCTGACATTTGCAGGGTAAACTGTTAACTTAGCACAATGCTACATGCTAAGTAGACACTACAAGGTATTCTACGTGGTCTTTTCTGCTGGATGGTGTTGAACTCATCTGTGGTGCAATCTGAGAATGGATCAGCTCTTTTGCTGAATGACCCTGCAATTTTCTTTTCTGGTTATTTTTTCTTTATTTTACAGGTGCCAACAGTCCCTGAAGAAGACAGGACGGACTTTCTTCACATTCGCACAATTGAGACAAAAGGAAATGGCAAAAGCTTCTGCGAAGCAAATGGCACCTTGGTGCTCCAGTATTTAAATTGTTAATATTTTGTTAAAGTATCAATAGACATCCCTACAATGGTGTTACATTATATATTTTCTTTGTTTGATCAAAGTAATACAATAGAGTGTTTCACCTCTCCACCTGTAATGATAACTACAGCAGAGTGTGTAAAATCTCGGCTCATTCTGCCATCATCTACAGCGTGAAATAATACTGAAATTACACTGGAACTAATTTTTGTGGAGATACCTCACAGGCACCTCAGTTGGGCTCGGTGCTCCCTGGACCTGAGATCCTCTACCGCTTGATAAAATATTTTCATAAAGCTTACAAGTTGAATCTTTCCTTCGAGGTCTATCCTTACACCTGAAAAGCTGCAGCGCCGAGGTATCGGCGTGCACTGCGGCCAATTCAGCGACTGTGAGGAACTGTAGATGAGAGAAGAAGGAAGAGAAGGAGGAGGCCAGGAGACTATTTTAAGATGACTGAATTTCACCACCGGCGGTCGTGACCTTGCCTCCAAATTCAGCCTTGCAACATCAACAACACTAAGGCAGCATGTTAACCCACAAAAACAATGTTTCTCCATCACTTTTCTTGATTCATGGAGGAGGACATGAGGGAGTGGGGGCGTCTTCATTACGTCCATAAACCGATTCACTGTGTGTTACATGTAACCACCTGCCTGCCTTCAGCCTGCCTAAGACCTCATGGATAATTCAACAATTTACTCACAGGAGAACGTCAAGAGTGGAAACGGATGGAGGGGATAAAGATAGCACGGACAATGCTGGTGAAATTTACTCTACCCAGCAACCAGAAGATCCCTCTGAGTGCACTGAGCCTGTGTCTTTAGCAGTGTTGTTGTTGTTGTGATACTGGTCACTTTTAGGGTTCCAACAAAACCATTATCCCTGACCGACTGCTTCATACACGGTTGTTGACAGTTAAGCTACAACTGTGTAATCAGTGGTGACGTGGTGATTTATTCTGCGCTAAAGAGGGCAAATGGTTATTTTGTGGCTGCCGGCGCTCTGTTTACACACATTTTTAGGGTCAAGTGAAGCAAATCGCTCAAAGTCGTCTTGCATTGCTATGTTTCTGATCTGCATTGAGAGTGATTGTGGGGGAGTGGAGCGGGGTTTCAGGTGAAATCTGGACCTTTTTTAAACAAACATTTGTGATGAGAATCCTGAATAACTCCAAAAAACATGCTGTACACACCAGTCATTTCAGGCTATGATCAATGTAATGCAGATAAATTATGAATAAAGAAATATGGAAAGTACATCTCCTGTCAGAAGAAGTTTGTTTTCACGAACAAAGTTTGCAGATAGTGAGCGATGGACTTCAAAGGACAATATTCACAACTTGGACTCATTTTATGGAAGAGCCTTTTTGCTCCTTTTGATCAGTTCACCCTGACAGGCGAAAGGAATATAAATTATCCAGGAATGGACACAAATTCAGACTTTATGAACACTTCAAAGGCAGGGAGTCATCACTTCTTTCTGTCTCTTCTGCTTGAGGTGCTGGAAAATCTGAATGAATTATTCTTTGGCTCTTCTGGTGTCTGGTAAATGACCGGAACGACTGAATTGTGGCAAATCTAACTGATCTAACCATTTGACGACCTGAGAATGAGCCTCAAAGAAACAACTTTCTTCAGAATAGCTTTAACATTTGCCTGCATTAGTCCTACAAAGCTGTGCTTTAATTGCCCAACTTTATCTACGCACAATACGTCTTCCTGTTTCTCTCTACCAGCAGCATCATCTGCTTTTTTCGTCAGCAGTAGGTTGTATAAAGTTGTCCAAAAAACACACCTCGCATTTAGGGATTTCTTTCACCTGCGATTCAGGTGTCATAACAGCAGATGATTCATGTGTAGAGGAAGCTTGTTAATCATGTAGCCAAATAAAACCATCGTGCACCGAACGAGCTTGAAACTACCAGGTATACTTACAAGTTTGTACAAAACAACAACATTAGTAGGCCTACATGAAATAAGAGGTGTTGTATCACAATCAGTGCATTTATAGGAGGGATGTAATACCAGACAGAGTATTTCCCTCCGCAAAGCACGTGTGATTGACAGCAGATGGGAGGGGAAGAGTGAGGGAGGATTGTGGCTGGCGTCCACGGATTCAAAAAAGAAAAGCAGACTATAAAATGCTAAGATGTGTTGCCAAATATGCTCGGGTGGCTGTTAATATACCGGCCCGCCCAGGTAAAATATACGCCTGGGAAACACTGAAAAATATTACAGCAAATCCTATTAGAAAGGCGTTGTTTTTACCATCAGTCTGTTACTGCTTTAAGAAATATAAAACCGTAACATGTTACTTTAGTAGCACGCCACCCACAACACCGTTAATCATGCACCAGCCAATCAGGGGGAACCTGTGGCTGATGCAGATACTGCTGACATCATCCTGACAACCATTCCTACAATAACATTAAGAATGGTTTACTTACTATTGTTGCATTGGGCACGTTTGGTTATGGGTACCCCAAAGTACCATGTGGGTCACAATCAGGTCACAACACACTGAAATTAAAAGCTGAGATATTGTACATTCACTTTTAAGGCAGGAGAGCAAACACACACTAAACCACAAACCAAAATCTCTTTAACCAGCTTTCTTGTCAAAACCAGCCACTTCCTACCTCTCCCTTCCTTCCACTCCTTCATTCTTCGATACCTCCTCCTTCTCATCTGTGTGTGTGTGTGTGTGTGTGTGTGTGTGTGTGTGTGTGTGTGTGGTCAAAACTGTATCATCTCTTTTATTATTATTATAGAGTTCAGGAACAGGGTCGAACGCACGAAGGAGTCCCCTCTGCCTACTGGCCCTGAGGCTGAGCGAACCATCAACCACTCAGATCATTACACCACGACCACATCAGCTTCAGGACACAAGCACTCAGAACACAAGACCCAACCAAATTATGATGAAAGAAAAAGAAAAATACATAGATTATCTGGACAGAACTAATAGAATCTCAGAGCAAAATGGAAACATATGTAGCCCTAAACAGACAGTACACTGCGTCAGCGTACCCGACCACAGTGTCTCATACCAAACTAAGGAGAACACTGACTAAGTACAGACTGAGTGAGCACAACCTGGCAGTGGAGGTTGGCCGGTACAGACAGACCTGGCCAGAGAGGAGAGGTTGTGTTCCTACTGTGACCAGGGAACAGTAGAGACAGAGCTTCACTTCCTAACTCACTGCAACCAATATGAAAGTCTCAGAGACCAATATTTTGCAAAAATAATAAAAATATTCCCAGATTTCCTCTATCTAAGTGACCCAGAGAGACTTCCGGTCCTACTGGGAGAGAGGGAGGACTGTTGTAGACTGGCAGCAAGATATGTAGCAGCCTGCCATGGCTGATAATTAATGTTTATTAACTAATAATCAATTTGTTATATATATATATATATGTCTTATGTATGTGTCTGTGACTCTTACCTACCTCCCATAGTCCCTCTTGTTCTCCATGCCCTTCTCTTTTATTATTGTTAATTTTGTCTATTTATGTTTATTATTACTGTTATAGTTTGTATTAAGATGCTTTGGCAACACTGTATTGAGAGAGAGCGAGAGAGAGAGAGAGAGAGAGAGAGAGAGAGAGAGAGAGAGATGGGACGAGGCCATTGCAGACATCTGGCTGCCCAGTTAATCACGGCCACATAATCCTAAAGAGACCTGGAACAAAAACACACTCGTACACACACAGTCAACCATCAGAAATATAAATGACACACCAGAAAGTACACACACACACACACACACACATACATACATACACTTACACACCGTTATAATAATGTCCATGAAAACACCAGAAACATTAACACAGAGATGAGCGTACGCTCCGGAGAATTTCAGCCACAGGGATTTGAGTCGTGTGTAAACAAACACAATCTGCGGTCAAACAGAGGAAATCCCTGCTGATGTAAACAACACCGTGTTTTATTTCTATTTAAATTCATTTAAATATGACAACTGACTCACTGCAATTAAACTCAAATTATAGAAACACAAGGCCTGAAATGCCCATTAGTTTTCCACTGTTATTTTGAAAATGATTATATTCTGAATCAATACAGGTAATGTAAACAGCATGTCTTGTCTTGGATACTCTAAATTAAGCTTTATTCTGAAAATAACAAGCCAGAATTTAACTCCAGAACGGCAGGGGGCAGCATAACCGTCAACTGCTGCTCACTACACTCTTTGCTTACTCTCTCTTGAACATTATCCACCAATAGAAACCCTCCTCCCCGTCCTCTGTGTCTTACCCTCTTCTGGCGGCTCTCGGCGGCGGCCAGCTGGGCTGACATGCGTTCCTGCATCTTCCTGCAGTGGGCCATGACAGCTTCCAGGACAGAGATGGGGCTGGAGCCCAGGGGCCGCCGCTCCTTGTCTCCTCCGGGAACCCCGCACTCAAAGTCTCGCTGAAGTGCCAGGAAGGGGTCCGTCAGGCTGTAGTGGCCGTATCGCTCTTGGAGGAACACCTCCTTCCTCTGAGCCTGGAGAAAAAAGAAGAGGAGAGAAATATATATAAAGATTATTTAACTTCTTTGGTGTAAAGATTACAAAGTTTGATTTTGTGTCTTATTGGATCATAAATCTGAAAATTTGTACCACCAAATAAAACTGAAGGTCTTTGAACACTTATTTTAAAACCAGGATCCATTTTTCATCACAATCACCACGTTTCGAAACCTGCTCATCATTAATGCCAATGAAAGTGCCTGTGTGATACATTGCAACTGAACTTCCTCTAATTATTGAATTTTTCTAATAAAATTCACAGTCTACTCCTTTAACTGAGCCAATCCAAGAGGGAAAAATCTCTTTTCAGCTGAAGTGCTCCTGACAACTTGACAACTTGAGGAATGACAAGGAGACGTTGCTCTGATTTAAAACCCCTGAACATGTTCTAGATTGAATTATTCAAATAAGCAACAATAAAGTTAAATATTTTAACAAATGAAACAAACAACTGGCCATCAACAGATACAGATCCAAACATTGCTTTAATATGATTTCTGATCTGATCATCACCTTTTACCCACTGAACCTCAGCAACATCAAACCAGTGAGAGGACCACAGTTACAGTAAAATAACCAAAACTATTCTAACTAGTTAATAGTTCAAGCCAAAGACTTCTTCAGGCTGGCATTCATAGAAATGTTCATGTCCAAAACATCTGCTGTAAGACATAAAACAACAGATAATGAGAGCGAGCACGTATATTTATGGTTATAAAAAAGCTTTAACGGTGCAACTCTCTGCAGCCTCGCCCTCATCCCCAGGACCTGCTCTGTGGTTCAGGAGAAGGTCTGTCCCATCAGCCTTAGTGTGGACCCTGAACCCTCCCCCACCACTCGCCCCCTGACCGCTGTGAGCCGCCTGCCTGACTCCACCAGCACTCAGCACTGCAGCAGGCCCGGCTGCTCTCAGGTTACAACAGACAGATGGCGATGGGAGATGGAGTCCTCTGAGGTGGTCGGAGGGAGTCCGATCACATCAAAATGTTCAAATGTGGATCACAGCCAGACCAGGTATCACCGTTTACATACTAGGCCTCGGCTGAGCTCCTGTATAATGCTAAAGGAAAACCTTGAGTAGATAATCTAACTGGATGAGCCACGACTGAGTGCTGGATTCTTCAGCGGCACAGCTGCAGCCCCTAATGTTTATCATTCATCTCTCTAGCTTTGACTTCTGAGAGAATGTAAACAAAACGCTGCTCAGCAGATGAATCGGAAGCCCAAGATGGCAAACTATCCCAACAGCATGCGAACGCTGCATCACAGCTATGGCCAGAACACAAAGTAAAGAACAATATTAAATCTGTCATGGGGCAGAGACATATTATGGACAAATGTGCACAGGACTTAATAAATAGAAAACAGCTTGACTTTAACTTTCTAGTGCATTCATATTTCCGTGTGCATGTTACATGTTACAAGCTGCTACAACTCTGTCAATGCTGTTTTCTTATTCTCGACACGTATGTAACTTGATGAGTACATCATTTTACAGGCTAAAGTAGAAATGACAGTTAGCAATATTATGAATTTGTTTTTGCAAATGTTGCAATTGCTAGATGTTGCTGAATGTTGTCTATAGCACCTTAAAAAGAGGATAGAACTTTATGAATCCTGATGGAAATTCTTATGCGAGGCATTGCTCAAAACACAGTGACACTGAAGAACAACAAACAGTCGTGATGATAGAGAGTCAATGGAGTAAATGCTGATAGAATAATATTCAAATGAAATGTGGCAACTCCTGCCTTGTCGCTAAACATCAACCATTCGTTACACATCTGAATTTCCATGTGTGGAGGTCAGCGGGAGGTCAGTGTCCCTTCCTGTGTCCATTATGTGGCACTTTTGAACAATCACTTATAACACATTAGGTTATATCAAAGTTGACTGCACCATGAAAATTTCATGTAGCCTAAATGAGATAATTATTGCGAGGTTTGATCAGCAGGTTTCCAGATAGCTGCTCACAATAAAACACCTGGAGGCATCGTCCCATGAGATCCGGTGGATTAGTAAATGGGACAAAGCAGCTGTAAATTCCAGTGTTATCCAAACTGCTGCTCCCAGCCGAAGCTGGCATCGGTCGAGCTCAGCTCGTCAAACCTGCTCTCAGTCATTCCGACCACAACCAGATGACCACCCGCAGTAATCCAATGGTCAAATACTACCCGACCAAAACCCACTTGGCTGCAGGACAGCAGCTGCATGGAGACCAAACCCGCTGACCATGAGTGGTGCCGAGAGAGACATTAAGAAAGCGGCTCACACATACAGAAATGCAGAATTCAGAGTACGAGAGGGGTGAATCAATCAGCTACGAATCTGCAGGAAAGACTCCACATGGAGACGAAGTATCTGGCGGTTGAAGCAGGTTCAAGTCAATCACTGAGGCCATACATCTTAAGCTGCTCTCTTTCACCATGTCAACTGCAATGAATAAAACAGATTCAGAGGATTTTATTCTGAAGAGTCATGATTCATTTCTATCAACAGCAGAAGGCTGGTGAGGGAGGAATATTTAATAACAGAGAGAGAGAGAGACATTTAAATTAAATGTGGAGGCGAGAGAAAGACAAAGAGGCACAGTGTTAGAGACCGAAGAACAGACAGCAGAGACAAACAGGGACCAAACACAGGAAGGTGTTGGAAGAGGCTTTGCCAAAGAAGGACATGGAGATTGGAGAGTATAACAC
>OMLP01012232.1:3245-14298 GCA_900302685.1 Spondyliosoma cantharus | reverse complement strand
ACCCCCCCACACACACACACACACACAGTGAGCCGTAGTCAGATCCAGTTCCTTCCAGAGGCCCAGGACGACCCACAGAGGAGACGACCTGACATCCGGAAAGCCAAGATGATGCTCGGCTGGGAGCCGGTGGTAAGTTTGACACACGGCTTACTCAGTGTTATGAGATGAATGCTTAAGTGCTCACACACACACCTCCAAACCTACTGTCGCAATGCTGCAGTTCCAATCAGTTACACCAGCTGGTCAGTGTCTCATCATCACAATGAACATATAAAAGCCCCTCATTTTCTGACTCCTGATAAGTGCAGTGGAGATTCTGAGAAGTAGAATTTGTCTTGCAAGCTGATACAGAAATGTTTAAACATTAGTGGATTAACAACCGTAATATTAAAATCATCATTATAACATTCTCTTGATATAAGTATTCAAAGTCACATAATGAGGATTTAAACCCAGTAGAAAAGAAAAATCCTTTCAGAAGTTATACAAAGTGAAGGAAAATTTTTTAGGACAATACTAATATCAATATTTGATATCGGCCCATAATTCTTCTTGTAACATTGATGCATAACACTAACATTTTTGAACATCCATCATTTTGATTACATAAAAATCGTGACAAATGTATTTACTGAATGGAAAATTTTACAGTTGAAAACTAAACCGGTGTCATACCTTGGGTCTTTCTTTACTGTAATTTGTGTAACTTATCAGCCCATCGTATACAATATATAAGCCAGTTTGGTATCTGTGATCAGCAGACTCAAACGTAATCTGCAGATTTTTTTCAGATAACAAAGATTGTTTTTGAGTAAAAATTAGCTCAAGCAGCTTGAATGAAGTATTAACCTCTTACTTCCTCAGCAGCATGTCATTTTTGACATATTGTCACACTGCACCACAAACTTTGATCTTCGCGTGAAAATGGCACACGACAGTCTCACATGGAGATGTGTCGATGAGTTTTACAAGCAGAAACTCTACTTGCTTAAATTCTGCAGAAAATCGTCAGAATATTTGCGCATTTCTTCAGTTGCAGATTCCGTGTGGGCCTGGTGATAAGCTAATATCTGTCAGGCTGATTCGTTGTATATTGAGTATTATTAATTACACAATCTGTAGACTTCTGTAATATGCATTTTCAATCTGAAGTCCATCAGGTGTCAATAAAAAACTGAAATGTATATTTATTTTTCATATATATAGGTGAGTCCAGCTTGTTACGACCCAGTGTATCATTTAAATCACAGGAGAAACTCTGTGATGCATGAGGCCCTTAGATAAATACAGAGACACAACATTGTACGATTAAAAGTATTAATGGATCACAAAATGAATATTAGCCATGTTTAGAGAGCAGCTGCCATCATTATCGCGTCATTATACCTCATTTACTTTCAGCCAATATCTGACGACTTCTTCTTGTATCAATATATTAATATACCTGCAACATGTGGTATCTTTATGTCATATGTGTTGTGTTGACAGGTGCCCCTGGAGGAAGGCTTGAACAAAACCATCCAGTATTTCAGTAGGGAACTGGAACACCAGGCCAACAACCAGTACATCCCCAAACCTAAAGCCGCCCGCATGAAGAAAGGACGACCCAGACACAACTGAAGTCTGGTGTCCCGCCACAGACTCTCCTGAAACACAGAAGGATGATCAGACTCCTCGGAGGACCCTCAGAAGACTTCCCCTCTCTGAAATACAGCGTCGAGTGAAGAGCTCTGAGATATGGTGTCTTTTCTGAGATGCAGAGACAACTTTCTCTTTAAAGTCTCTTTAAAAAAAGACGATGTTGCCTTGCGTCGGAGCTGCAGATGCACTGTGGGATAAGGTCTTCCTTACCGGTACTTGTGTGTTGGGTGGACAGGAATCAAAAACAGAAATTTGAGGCAAGAAATCTGAAACCCAGCCTGCTTTCTTTTGTGAATTTGTGCTTTTTGCTATTTAAAATTACCGACTCAAGAATCTTGCAAACAGCTTGTACTGTGCATCAGTGCTTCATGTTTATTTTATCAGTTTTATGGTGTTTTTCCTCTGGAGGTGAGCTACCTGACTTTGTTTTTCCACTGGATTGTTTGTCCTCTTACCAGCGGTGTGCCAGCACCCTGTTGGCTGATCATGCAGTGCACCACAGGACCCTGCAAATCTCCCAAACAGACTGTTAAGCATCACTCCATTTATCAGAACATCAGTGTGTTCTACTTTGTGAAATCTCATGTCAGGATGTGCATTATCGATTTCAGATGAAGATGTTATTTTAATAAAATATTTCAAATATTTTGTGTATGATATAATTAGGTGTGTGTGTGAGAGTGTGTGAGATAGAGAGCGGGAGAGAGAGTTAAGAAGCAAGGGACTCGAGCAGTACAGAGCCACATCTTTATTTACAAGAAACTTGTGATAAGAAAAAGAGACGTCACAACAGTATTTCATACAAATCAGCTGCCTCAAAACTAAATTTGGAGAGCAGTGAAAAAGAGCTAAAATATATTGATGAAGAGAAAATGTTGAGAATGGATTATACTGGTGGATGTGACAAAGAAACAAAGACGCAGCTGTGAAGTACTTGAGTACTTGAATGTTGTTAGCTGTGTGGAGTCTGTCACAGGCTGGAGTCAATAGTAGTCGTAGTTGACATTAGCTCCATGTCTGTAAGAACTAGGGTCACGCGGGCCGATGGGGGCGTTTTCATCATATTGGTGCTGACGGCCTTGGTCATTGGAGCGAGCGTGGTCCATCCAGTACGACAGGTCGGCCTCCAGCCTCTGGTAAGGAAACAAAACCCACGCCATGGACGTGACTCGTTAGGAAACTCGACAAACCTCAAGCTAATAGACACAGAGGCAGCTGATAAGGTGTCCACTGAGACCGTCAGCAGCAGAGATGCATGAAAAGGCAAATGTTGAAAAGGCCAATGCTTTCACAGCAAATGGCATCCCAATCCAGCTGGGCGAAACGAAAAGGCTGTCGGCTGTCAAAAACAGTGGTGGGAGAGGGTTATTTTGTGCACTCTGCTCCCTTTTTATCTGTTGTTATGATCTGCTCCCTCCATTCCTGACCATCCCTGGTGAATTGTACATCGCAGTCAGTGACCTGAAGGAAAGCTCAGACAGTCTGCCAGTGGGGTTATATCTGTGTGATGGAAGGAACTGATGTAGTCACTTCCACGTTTGTACTTATTCATTCAGCCGGATGGCATCAGTCTGAGGATAACTGTGCCTTTAGAAAAGACCATCTTTTAGACCAGACTACAGGTTACTTCACCCTTGTCACTCCACATGTTTCCCTTCAAATATCTGCCATATAAAGCATAAAGCTCCAGAGTACTATATTTTATAATTGTCTGTGGTTCTTATTTATCCTTTTTGCATCGTCTATCTTTTAATCAGGTTTAAAGACACTGACAATCCAGTTTTTCTCAATAAAATGAAATATTCCTGACTAAAGAAGCAACATTCTTCTCATGTGTTATTTATTAATAGTTTGAAACTTAATGAGTCTGCTTCATCAGACTATGTGGGTGTGGTTCGACTTATGATGGCAACATCAGGCAGGACACGTGTGTCATTGAATCAACCTTCAAATATTGCAGTATCCAGATTGGTGCACAGACCCCAGAGAGGTGAAGCCTCACCCCTTCTAGTGAAGCCTACCATGGGATTTAGAAAAAAATATGTATGGCAGTGGTGAACTAGAAAGTAGAAGCAGATCATTTATGGGTCATATTGAAAGTACTGAAAGTACGTACTTATGAAGACTACGCACCCAACAGTCACTTCAGTGTCGCCCTGTTGTTTAACACTCTCCAATACCAATAAGCAAAACATTATGGTTTTGGTGATGTATATTGTGCAAGATGATACAGTTCACACACAAAACTAAATGAAGAGAGAGAGAGATACTTTATAGATCCTGAAGGAAATTTAGAAAGTTCCATAAGTTCCATCTGAAACAAGGTCCCATGGGTCCGGCTGGAAGGGGCGGGACTTCCCCTCTCCATATGGGTTAAAAACTACACAAAAGATTACACTTGCATCACTAAAAGGGTACTTCCACTGATTCTTATGTCAAAATTCACTAGAGCTACAACAATTAGACAATTATCTGATTGAAAAATAATTGATTGTCAACCATTTTGATAATCAATTAGTTGTTTCTGTCAAACACATTTACATTTTCAAGTATGATAGAAAATCAGTTGTTGCAGAGGGTTAGTTCTGGGCCGCTGGTTGGACCAAAGAAACAATTTGATGATGTCATTTTGGTTTCTAAGAGATTGTTTTCACTAAACTCTATAACTTATTGATAAGTAGCCCTGTTATTCACAAATGCTATTTTCGTCTGGTCACAAGCTGCATAATGTTGTTTCTGAGGAGATGACTCCGACTTGTGACATCATCAGGGTAATCTCAGCTTCGGATCAAGACTACAAAATAGACAGACAGATGCTTTACAATCTGGGTGCGTTAGCCAGCAAAATACACAAGGTGGATCATGGGAAGCGTAGGATCCAGCTTATTTGGAGCTTGAACCATACCACGGTCACAAAGTTTGAAAATCTCAGTTTATGCTGCTTCAGTTTTGACTGTTGTTTTTAAATTTAAATCTGTCTGTCCAAAGTCAGCTTTGCATAGTAAATGGGTGGAGCGGTCCTTTAGGGTAACATACAAGTGGACCCTGTGACATGAAGACATGGAAACTAATTTCTACAAAATTTCAGAAATGTATGAAAGAATTTCTGGTGAAATGAGCTCTTTAAGAGATAGACTGTAAGAGACTTATTGTGTTTCTGATGTGTGTGTGTGTGTGTGTGTGTGTGTGTGTGTGTGTGTGTGTGTGTGTGTGTGTAGTAAATCTATCTGCTGTTTTTATTATGTGGATCAGGTGTTGTTTTGAAGAATACCCGACATGTTGCCGGCTCCACTGGATATTGATCCTTGTGTTGAAAGGCTTCAGGAGTTCAGAGAAAACCTGAACTCTCCTGGAAAAACACACAACCCACCTGCTCATCAAATCCCATGTACATAAACTGCATAATCCATTGCTGTACATCTGGTCTGCTGCGATCCCAGACGTTCCTCTTGGTTCTGCTCAGTTTGGACAGGAACTCTAGAGCCTTGGAAGGGGGGACGGCTACAGAGGCCTTTGAGGGGGTAGTACCTGCTCCTGCCACTGGATGGAAGCAGCAGAATGAGAGGCATTTTCAGTACACCTTTCACTTGAGTTGTTATTTGAATCAGCAGTATGAAAATACTGTTGTGTTAAATGTTACCGTCTCTTTTCCTCAAGATCCGGTGCAAGCTGCTGTCACTGGACACATCTGTTCAGGAGAGTCAAGAGAGAGCTAATGAGTGGCAGTGAAACAACATACTTCAAGCTGGGTGAGTTACACTGTTGATTAAAAATTAAAACACAACCTTATCAGCTGTCACTCATTTCTAAACAGCCACACATTGAAGTAGATTTTTTTAATGGACAAACCATCTTTCTACTTGTGTACGAGTTTAAGGCTGCTCATACAGAGATGGTTCATCAGACCTTCTAGCTTCCATTTCATCGTCAAAGCCTCATCAAAATTGCCATTGTTTCTAATTATGCCGTTGCCACTGCAGCAGATTTTTCACATTCCGTCATTTCAGTTGAAGGTTCAGTTCACCCAAAAATGAGAACGCTGTCATGATCTACTCACCCTCATGTCGGTAGAATGTCAAGTGAAGTTTTGCAGGCTGCAAAACATTTCTGAGGCCTGCAGTGAAATGGCGCCGCTCATAAACAACTGACATTTAAAGAAAACTGATTAAAAAAAACATGAAATGGCACCGACAGCTCGTCCAGCGTGATCCAAGTCTCTGGAAGTCCTGAGATCCCGAACTGATTTCAAAAGATGAAAAGTGATTTAGGTTTTGCCATTTTGATGTTTAGCCTAGCAGCTACAATGAAGGTTTCGGCTTTAAAAAGGATGCTCATAACATCATTTCAAATCGATTTGGAATCTCTGGGCTTCAAGAGATTTGGATTTATGACGTTTTAAAACAAGTCCCCATCTACTTAAGTTGTTAAGGAGAATGCTGCAATGCTCCAGTCATGTTTTGTGGGCTATGAAACTTCATTCAGCTTCCCATCAGCATCGGGGTGAGTAGATAATGACTGAATTCTCATTTTTGGTTGAACTTATCCTTTAACTAAACTAGCTTCATAGATGAGTTTGTTCTCAGTATTCATTATTAGGTGCCAACTTTAAAGTGTGATTTAAGGAGAAGAAGGAGAAGTTGCCACCACACATCCAAATAATGTAGTTTGTGGCAAATTTACTTTTTGCAACAGTGACTTCCTTCCTGTAACTCTGAATTCCAGGTGGAGCGATCGAGCCGCACTGCATGTGGTGAAAGTTCATGTAGACAAAGTGTGCACTAAAAAGGTGTGTTGTAGCTCGCTGCACACAGCAGGTTGACTCAGTTCATCTTTTACACTTATCTTTTACACACTTGGGAGTGGAAGTTGACTCTCACAACACTAAAATCCCTCCCTACATTTGGTCCTCAGAGAGCTTAACCCATCTAAAAAGCTGAAAACTGCTAAACCTACCTCCAAATACCATGTTCTTAAGAACATGAACAGAAATCCAGTCCATATCTCAAGATCGACTCTTGCTTATGCACTAAACATTTACACTATGCGGTTAAATGTCGAGGACACAGTTGGAGAAAATTGCTCACATCTGTTCTTTTTCTCCGGTTTCTGTTGCCTGAGCTTTGAATAAAACATTCCTGCAGACCTTTTCTCATCACTATTGCAGTTTGTACATGAATCATGTACTCATAGTGTACAGTTCACATCAATGATGTGAACTGTACACTATGAGTCATTCTTTCCACAGCGTATGTGTTGAGTTATTGAATCCACAGCCATTGTTAGAGAGCACAGTAGCGACCGCCTTGAATAATACTCCTGTAATAGTGCAGTTATCAGCTTATTCAGTGCGTTTGAATGGCTGCAGTACAGTCGCTATATAATAACCGTAAAAAGGATAAAATTGCACTTCTCAAGATGTAAATCAAACAAAATTCAGAGGCAGAACAACACCGACGTCTAAAGGAATATGAAATTAATTAAATTTGCATTCAAAGAGATACATAAGACTCATTTTCAGGTCTACTCTGATTGGTCAACTCACACACGCCTGAGACGGCACCAATCACCATTTCTTTAGTCAGCTCTGTTGTGTTTTTAGCTTCCAGTTAGCTTCACTATGAATATAGGCATAAATAATGCAAATGTATAACATTGTAATCACTTTGGTGATCCCTTAACTGTTTTATGGAGCATCATCATCGCGTCAGAGGTTTAGTTTGTCCAAAACTCTGAGTTCAGTGCTAATGAATAAATGTTTGCATGCTAACATGTTGAACTAAGATGCTCAGCACGATAAACAGGGCTGTGGTACGGCCTCACATAGCTGCTAGCATGACTGAGTCTTCTTAAAATATGCGTATTTCTGGGCTTTTTTCTGTTCGGTGTTAAAAAACGAAAAAGACATTTCATACATTTCAAGGCCTCTTTCTGCTCACAGAATTAGTTGACATTGGTGACCACTGAGATCCACACTATGTAATTGTATCGACAGTGCCAAGTCTTATAGGCTGAACTCACTGCCTTTCATTTCAGTATCAATGTCAACAGATTAGAGCAGACACACAGGTGTCAACCGAGGCTGCAGCGACGCTTCATTTAGAGATTCAGAGTCTCGCCTATTTTCACCAGACAAATACACAGCTGTCTGCAAAAATAGTCCAGAAAACGACCTGTAGACAGTCATATTGTGCCTCACACCAGCATTTCACTAGTATTAATGTCTGTATCTGTATAATGAAAAAAAAAGTAATCCATTACACATTACTTTTAAAAAAAGTAATGCCTTACTTTATTTTATTACTTGCTGCTTAAAGTAATTAGGTACACTGCTAGTTACATTACTTTTGGATTACTCACCTGAGATGCACAGTAGAATCAGGCAACATTTCCTCCACAATATATGCCGCTACAAGCCTATTTATCTCTGCTTTCGTTGCTAATTTTTGCTCAAAGTCAAGTCTTGCCTGTTTTGCTGGTGTCGGACTCGGCAGCATCTTCTCTTCAGCATCACTCTCGGTCCGAACTTTAGCAGCCACTAGCTTCATATTAGCATGTTGGCGCTTGGTCAGGTTAGAGGTTGTGTTGGCAGTGGTGGATAGCTGTTTCTGCCCCGGGCACAGCTTACATTTCACAGTCAAATTTTTTTCTTACAGTAACGCGTTAGTTTGTAACTTGTAAGGCGTTAAGCCCCAACACTGTCAGCAACGCAGCCAGCGAGCGAGCACAAGCAGGCAGCGAGGACAACTACAGGTTAAAAAGCAGTGGTTCTAAAGTAGAGCCCTGTGGCACACCACTGCAGCTGCAGATATGGATGATTTTACACCAGGACTAGCTTGGAAGAAAAGAAAAAAATAGATTGGCGAGTTACCTCCTGAAACAACGGAGTGCATTGCAGCTCTGCAGCTGTAGCAACTACATGATTCACACTGTGAAACAGACTTTGGGTTTACTACAGAATGAGAAGTTTGAAAAGAAGATTTGAAATGAATGTTTACAACCTCAGCTATCTAATAGTGGACTGTATAAAAGCCTGTCCAATAACAATAAAATATTAGTGACATATTTCTCAGTAAAGGTCCAAGCCAGAGTTGTTGTCTTCTACTTTTTTTTACCTGATGTACTAAAGACTACTACCAGCTACTTTCTGAAGAATGGCATATTTTGCTTTTGCAGATAACAACAGTGGACAACATTTTGTTTGAAGGGTGTGCAGATGGACATGACACCTTAAAAATGACATAATTGATCGAATAACACTGAATGACACTTAATTACAATAGTCTTTTCAGTCTTATGTAAACCCCCTCAAATACAGTTCCGCCCAAGGGTTAAACTTAGACCATGATGGGAGCAGATGTGGTATCACTGTAATGGATTTCCTATTCTCTGAAAACAAAAGAAAAAGAAACACTGAGAGTCTTCTCCTTCACCTTCTTCTATCTCAAGCAAGTTTTAAAGTCTTTGTTTGAGTTTCCCACCAAACTGAAATGAATAGAATGCAAGTCTGCATCAAAGATTGATGAAATATATTCAAGCAGATGTTTGGAAAGTGCTTTGAAAAAACTCTGCAGCGGAAATGTACTGAATTTTCATCTTCCTTATTGAGGTTACTCAAGAGTCTCAAGGAGATAAGAAAACAATGACACAGAATTCACAAGGCTTCAAAATCCTGTAGGAATGTTCCTTTCTCCGTTCATGCTTTCCAAGAATGACCTCTCTTAGATAACATCCCACACACTTTAACATGCAGCAATACATCTTTCTAACTGACAGTGCTGTCAGAAACCTAAGAAATCACAGAAAAGTAGACAGAAATACAGAGCCAGATGATGCAGGACAGACTAACGTCAATGAAGGAATGTGACGTTTAAAAGCAAATTGTTATTGAAGCAGAAGGAAAGCCAAAGAAAGAAGAGGATTGAGCTCACCCCTAAGAGCCAGCAGTGTCAGCAACACAGCCAGCCCCATTAACCTCATGTAGAACTGCTGGGATGCCATCTTGTCCCCTCTCAGTCTTTATACGGCTGCTTAAAGGCAACAAATGTGCATGAGCTGCTGCACAAGCAGAAGGAAGAGTGGGCGGACACCCAAACTTTCCAAGTGGAAAACTGGCCTATGGAGGTGGAATGTCTCTTACCTCCTGCCTACAGACACAAGGCTGCAGCTGGGAGCTTTTCCGCTCTTAAATGGATTTTCATGTGTGTCCCAGGTACTTTTCCATCTCCCTTGCTTACAGCACAGGAGCAGCAGCGAGGTGGAAGAAAACACATGTAACTGAATCCGGACTCTATGAGAAGCGATTTCTGTGGCAGGGCACATTTGTCATAAATTGATCTGTTTCTGTTTAACAAGAAAATGATTGCACCGTCTGCGAGGAATTCCAGCAAATGTGAATCATGCGCACTCAATTCAAACTTTTTGGATGGGTTTCTGTAATATTCGCTGCAGCAGATTTGTGTGACACTTAAAATAAATGAAAGCTGTAAAACTGAGCTGTGGCAACATTTACAGTTTCAACAGGAAGTCAGTGGCTACAGGGAGCTACTTGAGGATCTCTGTGCTGACAGTATGAGAGGCAGAGTGGGTCTGTTGGGGCAGCGGGCATCTCATCAGCCAGGAATATAAAAAAGGTCTACTTAGTGAGAATAAAGCGTGAGGCTGCACATGAAATTAGCTGAATGCAGCATGAATTTCAAATATCTTCAGTCTAATTGCATGTGCTGCTTTAACAAGATACAACTGTGGGTTATTAATTTAAAACCTTAAGCCCCATTAGATCCCACAGCACTAAATCAATGTACATGCTGTGTGTCATGTCTTGATCTTGTGATCCTCATCAGAAATGCCGTAAAACATTTCTCACATTTTTACATCCGCCGAGGAGCTGATGTTTTAACACGAAAACTGTTGAACGGATTTCCACTGAACTTGGATGGAGGATGGCTCTCAGCCCCATTAACTTTTAGTGTGGATCCAGGAATATTTTCTCAGTCTCTCTATCCCAGGATAGGGCATTTTTTAAGTTTTCAGAGAATAATGCATTGGTGGCTGGCATCCATGACTACAAAAGCAGACGTTGAGGGCTGTGCTCTACTGACTGCCATTTTAGTTTCAACTTGACTTCCGTTCTCAAATTTCCAGCAAAGATAGCATCCTTTCAATTAAACGTACATTTCCGGCATTAGGCGAATAAGTTCTCTACCTTCCAGGATTGATTTTGAGTTGTGTGACCCACTGCACATGTACATCAGAGTTTCTTTGCCTGGCCCACTATTTTTGGATAACAGCACACACATCAGAATAGCTTTCTACACTCTTGGTTATTCTCAGCTGCACACTTGTGAGGTTTAATGGCTGCATCTAGCTGCTATGCAGCGGACAAAAAAAATCATATATATGATATATATAT
>OMLP01012231.1:3261-40268 GCA_900302685.1 Spondyliosoma cantharus | reverse complement strand
CCTCTCGGGTGGGCGGGCCTTTTCAGCAGAGCGTCCCCATTGGCTAATTCGTTTTTGACTGACACAGCTGTGTCTGAAATTGTTAAGTTTCGTTTTGATTGAAAGTAAACAGAGTTGCGTGCATAAACCTCTCAATGCATAGGGATACGGAGGTTCTACGGTTGAGAGAAGACGGCGATGTAAAGCCTTGTTTTAGGTGGTTAAAATTTGCTTTTCATCTGGACTCCGTTCACTGCAGTACAAAGCTGAGCATCTGGGCTGGAACGGCTCTCTGCTTCTCCAAACTGAGGCTGCGCTGATCGGCAATTACGGTAGGGAACAGACCGACTATAGATATGTACTTTATATGACCCCACTTCAAAAAACCCGAACTATCCCTTTAACGTTCACATTTGTAGGTGTCATAGGTTATGCACCATGTTGACATTTCTACAATAGTGTCATATAACATGTTTGTGACCTGACTTTCATGTCGGGCTGTGGTTAGTGGTGGAGTCATGGGCTGCCAAGCCACTGACCACAGTTCAAGACTAAGTTTAAACATTTGGGTGTGTGAAACTATTGTATATCTTTTATTATTTTCAAGGACTACTCTGGAAAATTTCCAGCCGTGTTTATGGCAACAAGAAACCAACATTTTTGACGAGACCTCTGGATAGTTCCTGCCTGTGTTTGTTGATTTTTCCTAAACCTAACCAAGTCATTTTTTTTGTAACTAAACCTAACTGGAACATAGTACAGTGTTACAAAATAAAACTGAAAATTGAAATCTGCCGACTGGATTGCTTCCAGAGATCCGATAACATTCCGATCAACATTTTGTGTGTATTCATATCACGCATTAACAGGGGTTTCTCCCTGTTTAGCTATGCAGACACAAACTGCATGTTAATGCAAGGTGTAAATGAGGTAACAGGTGAAGCAAGAAGTTATTAACTTATTACCCAGACAAATGAGTAAAGTCAAAAGATTACATTTTTAAAGATGCATCCTGATAATATGTCCCCTAATGCTTTGTTTTATTTGTGTACAGAGAGCTCCATTAACTCTCACATAAGAAAAATTAGATTGTGAAGAAGCATCCTACTGACCACAAAACAAGTTCCTCAAATGCATCACAGTAATGAAGAATAAAGCACAAGGTGGAGAAGGAGGATCAGGAAGTTACACTTTCTGGTTTAAAATATATTTTTTAAATTATGCCGGGGAGAAATACATATAGGATGAGTATAACGCAGGGAGTTGATGAGATAGACAACAGTGAAAAATATTTGTCTAAAAGTGAGGGAAAAGTGCTGGATCAGCACTGTCATGCATTTTGAAGATTAAACTCTCAAAGAGGAGCCCTTTTTTAAAAAAAATCTGCCAACTTACATCAGTGCATTCCCTGAATCCAATCTAGAGCGCGCAGCCATGGTGACAGTCACTGAGCAAGGGAGAAACAATCGGCTTAAACTCTGGGAAGAATACAGCTTTATTCCACTGCAACGGATGTAATTCATTTAACAGAGCAGGTGTTAGACAAAAAAAATTATTTCTTAAAGATACTTTTTGACAATAAATACACACTAGACGCTAATGCTGTATCCATGTAATTATTTTGTGACACCGCTCCTTTAAAGCTGCTATAGAAATAAATTCCCAGGCCGCAATTTTCAACCTTAAATTCATTATGAGTTGAAGGACAATGGCAGATGAAACATTATCCATCTGTTCTGCGTCCACTTGCACTTCTCCCTCTGCCTCTCCTCTTTCCCTCCCCTGGTGAGGCTGTGGCAACCTGCGCATTACAAGTAGAAGGCTGATGATT
The DNA here is from genome assembly GCA_900302685.1 of Spondyliosoma cantharus. Classification (NCBI taxonomy): domain Eukaryota; kingdom Metazoa; phylum Chordata; class Actinopteri; order Spariformes; family Sparidae; genus Spondyliosoma; species Spondyliosoma cantharus. The sequence continues at coordinate 38,458 of OMLP01012231.1, read as the reverse complement.
ACATTGTTGGACTGAGAGCGATGCTCATGGTGCTGTAATCCCAGCAGTAATCAATATCTCTGGCCGCTTCACCCATCCCATCCCTTCCACTGCATGTAAAATATCCCCGAGCAACACTTAGTTCACACTTTAATTATTCTCTCAAAGTCATCAGTGACTGAAACCAATACTGGTCTTGAGCATACTACAAATGAATCAACGTTTTTGTTTGGGGGTCGGTTTTCGGCACCAGGGACCGTGACGATAAATGAAAGTCACAGCAGAGGTTTTGTGTTGGAAGCGTTTAGTGAAGATTAGACAATCGCAGTGCAAATAGGAGCACAACAACCTTTAAAGATGTTTTAATTATGACAGACATATTCAAGTCCAAATGACATTAAATACCATGTTACAGCACAGATATGTTGCTGTGTGCTCCCTTAATGAAGGAGAGTAAAAAAAGGGAAAGACTTTTATCTTTTTATTTTTTGGTTTCATGCATAAAGCAGTAAGAATTTCTTCATCTCCATCTTCTCTTCATAGGCAGAACGGAAAGGAACGGAAGAAGGAAACAATTTAACTTTTAATCTATATGCAGTAGTCACTGCCATCATGTCACTGGCTGTCATCAATACTAACCGCAAGGCAGCAGCCTGTGACACAAATGCTGGAAAAAAAACCACACATTTTCTTTTCCTCTTACAAGAACAATGAATGTATAATGAAAACTGGTTACAGTTTTAGAGGCGGAGCTCCGTTCATTCCTATTAAGAGCTGCTCAGTAATGACACTTGGAAAAGAGGTTTTAAATCTCAATGAGTTTTACCTGGTTAAATAAAGGATATTGATTGACTTTCTGGGTATAAAATTACCCAGATCCTCGGGGCTAACTTCCGGTTTAGGCCCTGGCTAACTTGTTTAGGGATAAAATAATTAAATAGTGAGGCTCTTCTGGACATTCCAAATGTTAGTGGACCAAATTGTTCAAATTCTAACGGCCAAACAAGTCATTTCGTGGGGGTCGTGAAGCTAAAAAAAAAAGGATCCACCATTTTACAAGGAAAAAAAGTCATTTTTGGCCCCAGTGGATCAAGTGGCATTGTAATCACACAGTTTGGCCACTATTTATTGTTATTGTAAAAACTATTGTGCTCGTCCTGGTGGGACAGACATGCACCTTCCTTGAGAAGATGCCACTGTCATATTTGTCTGTTATCGCTAGTCTCGTACACATTTACAGTGCAAATACTGCCTTTTAGCTTAGCCTCACAGGTCCAGTGTGTAGGGGATTTAGAGGCAGAGTTGTAAAACAATACATATAACATTGCTTTCATTAGCTCAATTGTCGTGTTTTTGTCGTCTCACAATGAACCTTTTATACCAACAGAGGAAGCCGGTTCTCTTCCAAGGCCTCACACTGTGGTTTTTACAGTAGCCCAAAACAGGCAAACCAAACAGTGGTTCTAGAGAGGCCACATGTTTTAGCAGCTACCTTAAGTGAGGGTAAGGAGACGGGTGTTCACTTGGTTGCTGATCTGCTAGATGCCACTACATCCTACACACATCACATGTGAGACTGGAATCGGAACAACAGCTTGCCTTAGAAAAAAAAAAGAAAGCCCTCTATAGCCAGACGAGTACTATTACAAAAAATAATATCAGTAATAGTAAAACTTTAACTGTAATTCGTAATAATCACATTGTAATAACAGTCATTTCAAAGATTGTATTGACTGTTGTTTTTGACTACATAAAGGATGGCTTACGATTTCAGTTATACCTTGAAGATGTCCCAGCTATATTCTCGGCTATATTCACAGGCTATATTCTAAGGCTAGATTCTGACCATGTTCTTTTACATCAGATGTAACCTTTTCAGGCTGAAGTCGATAAGAACATATCCGTCTTACACTGTCTCGCGCAGGCACAGCCCTGTAAAATACTCAGGAGATGATAATGAGCCCAAGAGACCTTTTTTTAACCACAAAACTTTGAAAGTGATGATGGAAGAGCTGCAAGGCTAAAATTAGACGACCGCCTACTACATATTTTATCTCTGCTCATCATGTTAAGACAAGCTGGTGGAGAGGTCAGCAGTCCAGCACCGAGACAACTCCCCTACCTCCACGTTCCACTGTAGTCACCAGAAAATGTTACTGTGGCTCACACTTCTGCTCGTTTTGCACCTGACTGCCCGTACTGAATCAGTTTGAGTTGTTACCGTTGTGTCTCTAAGTCAGAGTGATACATTTTATCAGCGTTGACTTATTAAGGTTACTTCACGTGGGCTAATTAAACACAGAACATCATGCAAGAGAGCATTTCACGTCCTGTCGAATTCTCATTGTCTGCATTAATCATCAATCATTCTTACTTCTTTTTGTTTCCCAGTATTCACTCTGTAACTTAATTTCATCCAAATATTCAGACAGAAAAAAACGATTTGTGATCTTAAAATTCATCTCTGCAAACAGGGGAAATGCTATTACTTAGGATTTTGGCCTCAGTGCCCCAACTAAACTAAATTTCTTTTCTTCCAGCATTTATTTATGTTGATGCAGCTATTGATCATGCTCACAAGGAAATTATGTCTCTAGGCTTCAGTGTTAGTAGGTGGGCCAGGACATTAATCAGGAAATCAATGGTGCTGTCGATTGGCCAGGCTGTGTTTGGAAAAGGATTGCAATCTGAGGCCTCTGTTGGATTGGAGTGAGGAGATACTTACTCTGCAATTACACAGCAATATTACAATTTGTAAGGAATTTAAAGTGTTTTTCAGCTAAGATGCTGAAGTGCTTCATCGGCGAATATCCTTCTGCATACATCACAGCAATGGAAATATAACTGAAGGTAATTTTCCGTTGGACAGCTTTTATTGGCTTTCTGTACTGTGTGGCTTCGCATTTATTGCAGCGAGAGACAGGGGATAATCTTTATTTTTTAAATGAATAGTCCAGAATAAAGACTGAAATGATACAAGTATTGCCTCCTTAGCCAAAGTCTGATATGCCTTATAGTGCAACAGACCTTCAGTGTTGTCCATAAACTATTAAAAGAACATTAGTGAACCACAATTTATTACGAGTCAATCCCTTATAAACCATCCTGCTGCTGTAAACACACATTAATCCATGGCTGGATATTATTGCCAACAACTGCACTATTTACTGGTGTTTCAGTAATGCCTCTTAAAACTACAGTGTCACACTGTTTCTGAGACAAAAAAGTTAGAAGCGTCTATAGTCAATATGATAATAAAAACAATGTCTCAAAAAATGAGAGGGGAAGATTTGTTTACCTGTCCAGATTGCAACTTTATTCTATTCTATTTGCTTACTCTCAGTGATCTGTAAGTGTGTGTGTGGGGGGGGCAGCAGGCAGCTTTTTCAGTGAATAGCTCTAAAAATGGACTGTTCAATACCTGCTCAGCACCAAAAAGCAGACAGTGTCTAGCTTTTTGAGCGCAGAGGATAAGAGTCAGATATTTCCCTTCAGGAGCTGGTGGAGACCAAAAACAGAGTCAACATCACTGTCTACATCAGTGGAGCTGAGGTGGAATAGGTGAACCGTTTTAGGTTCCTGGGAATCGACATCACAGAGAACTTATCGTGGTCATCGCACACCTTCACCCTGGTTAAAAATGGCGCAGAAAAGGCTCTACTTTCTAAGGTAACTTAAGGGGGCTAAATTCTGAGGCCAAACTCTTGGCAACTTTTACAAAGGGTCGATAGAGAGCATCCAGACTGGAAACATCATAAACTGGCATGGTACACGCACGGCCCAGGACATGAATGCTTTACAGCGGGTGAAAAATAACCACCCAGATCATCATTGGTACCCATCAGTTGGTACAACATCAGTGATATTCGTGAGGAGAGATGTCTGCACAGAGTCCACTAAAAGACAACACCCACCCCAGCCACAGTCTGTTCACTCAAATGCCATCTGGCAAAAGCTACAGAAGTATCTGCTGCCATACCACCAGACTACAGAGCAGCTTCACTCCTCAGGCTGAGAGATTCCTACACTCTCCACTGTTGTTTTATTTTTCTTGTTTTCTATGACGGTGCATGATGGGACTCAAACTTCAGTTTCAATTTACAACCCCAGTGTGATGACATAATACATAAATCAACCTTGTACCTCATCTTATGTTCATCGTGCGGCCATAGACACCATTGCAAATGAATGAGCTCCATCGATGTGTTAAATGACAAACTGTCAAGTCAGCGTGAAAGGTGATGATATGTCAGTGTTGCGTTTACACTCTTTAATGCTGCATCCAAGTAGCCAAAATAATAGGGACACTTAGATTTAACATCTTCAGTAAGGACGAACAAACAAGATAGGAAAGACGAAGTATGGAACAGCAAGAAAGTTGAACGTGGCTCACATTATCTTGCAGTGTGCTTTGGAGGCCGATTAAGATATGTGTGGGCACATATTCATGAAAATTACTTTGTAACCTGGGCTGCTTTCCGCCAGAACTATATATTTTAATTTTTTCTTGAATAAAAACAAATAAATATAACACCAGCCTCATTACAACATTTGTGTTAGTATGTATCATGCAAAAGCTGGCAATCAATGCTGGAATATTCACATCGCGTTTCTGTAGAATCAACCCTGATTGTTGTCAGTGCAATGTACTGCCACACTAACCTCTACGTGCACTCAGTGATCATAGCTCCGGCTTTTCTCCACAGTTATTTGCTTGACAATCAGATCTATGCTGTGTAATTCCCATGCCATTACCCTTTGTAGTCGCAAATTGAGATGTAAGGTTCACCACAGTTCAAACATTAACGCCATACCACAGCAACACGCCAGCCACATGTGGTTGGAATAATGATCAAGAGAACAACAATATCTTGGGTGAGGTTGAGGCTCTTACCCGCCCACCATCACACGACTCTTTGACATGCTATGAATCAGTGGTGTCTCTCTTTCCATCTGTCAACCTGTCTCTGCTTCCATCTTTCCCTGCCTGTTTTTCTCTCTTCCTTTGGACAACTTCAAACATGCCAGCTCCTTCTGACAGCCACATCTGTCTTTGAGGCCTGGTCATTGGTGTATCTTAAAGGTAAAAACTGGGCAGAACTGTAAATTCAATCCTTTGCCCTGACATAGTCGCTCCATTTGGCAACTCTGGTAACTCATTTAGGAGCTGCTCAGTAATTTCACAAAATTCACAGCAATACCACAGCATTATCATCTTTTTAAACTTTCCTGCGGACACACACAAGTTTCTTCTGCACATCACTTCAGCGCTTTGAAAATGTCCTTGTTAGGCTGGAGTATGTGCAATGAAAAGAAAGCTGCAGAAACAAGTTTGATTGCACCAAATCTGTCAGGGAGGATCATTATCTCTAGAAAGTTTCCCACAGTGAGCAGCTGGGAAATTGTCAAAAACCATCTTGTTGTGGATGCAAATGAACCCCTTTGAACTCCACTTTATGTATGTAGGTGTTTATGGCTGTCAATCACCATTAAGATTTTGAGAGTCTTGCAAATAGTGCACCAATTCTCATTTATAGTCACCTTCTGTTGTTTGGATGCAGCAATGCTGTAGAATGATTACGCCATATTTCCTTTAAACCTGGTTAAATATTATGATAAGGAGATTTGTGCATATGATTCCAAATGTTCAACCACGCAGAGAAATCGCACAGTTATCACTGTGTGATTTTCTTTGCTGATGAAGGCTTTGGACCAGAATTGGACAAATGTCAGCAGGCAACAGATTCTCAAACACACAGAGAAGAAAGGCTGAGAAGATTCAAAACTGTGGTACATTTAGCAATGTGTCATTCAGGTCGTAAACAAATGTTGGTGATTTTTCATGCGATCGGAAGAAGAAAAAAACACTCCTAGGTGGTTTTAAAAGCTGAGATTCTGCAAGTAGGATAGCAATAATGATTAATGTGGGGCTTTCAGGATTGGTCCTCCATTTGCGACTGAGTTTTTTGACATGAAATAATGGACAGAAAAGTTTGGGTGAAGTAAGAGCTTTCTGGATGCTTTTTGGGAACAGTTTTCATTGCGTTTTACTTTCTAAAGCGGTACTTATTAGAGAATGAAAATCAAAATCTTGGTAAGTGGCAACAAGTAGTTTTCAGATTGCAGGGACACAGAAGAAGACATAACTAAAAGAAGATACAAACTCTGAAACTCTTTGATTCCTACAGTTGTTCGCCCTAATTACGTGCCACTGAGCCATCTTATTCATCCAAAAACATTTTCTTGGTCTGTAATAGTGTACAGAGGGCCAGAAATGTGAGTTTACTTCAGTGTTATTTGTCAAAAGTACAAGGCTTAATATACACAGGACCCAATATGTAGTTCTCACATTAGCATCTATTTATATTGCATACATTGTGGTTAAGCAGTTTGATATAAATTCTAATCTGTAATCTCTGTTTTGTTCTCGTCAAAAATATGGTACAATTGTAACTACTGAGTTGTTTCTCTACATATGCAGCATAGGTCATCTTTTATGTTCTGTCACACTGCATTGAAACTACCTTGTTTCTTAAAAAGTTCTTTGTTCCACAACCGAAACTGTTAACATTCTTTGGTGCAAATCTTTTGTGCATCTCCTATATTACAAACTAAAGGCTGTAGAGATAAGGCGTCGTCTCAGCGCTGCTCAGTTGACTTTGTCTAGCCTGAGTGTATTGGTTCTTTTATTTGAGAACCCCACAAGTGTCAGAGTAAACACACGGGCACAAATGTTTTCTGCTACGGCACAGATCGACAGTTTTCAAGGCCCTCTCTTCTTTCCCGCACAAACCTTTGTGATCATTTCAGTAAAGACAGTTTATCTTTTATACAATCATTTATCATCATGTATTCTTCCAGTGAAAAATTCTGTTTTCTGTCTCTCACACACTGACAAATTTACAAAGCCTCCCCGTGGCTTGGTTGACTCCTGTGTGGGAGATGGATGTGACGAAGGCTCCCTGATGTTTTTTGGTCGTGACATATTTGGAGCGCAAGAGATGTGGAGATTGCTGAACTCTGAATTTATAAATATTAGCAGCCTGACGGTGACTCAACTGTTTAATTCAATGTTAATTTCAAACTTGATTAAAATATTTTTGTGACATTGATCATAAGGTTACAGTCGCAGTTATTTTTGAGTTATGTTGCTAAATTGCAAGATCGCACGGGGACGACGGATTACAATAATTTAAAACACTTAAAAACGACAAATAATGTCTGAGGTTGACCCAGAAGAAAGATAAATGGTAATGGTGGTTAAATGCATAATGTGCATCTGTTTGTCTCCAGTTATAATTATAGCCTTTGCATTGTGTTGTGTAAGAAGTTGTCTCACCACTGGTGCCCAATCTGTTCACCCCTTCCATGAAGGCTTGATTTACTCTGTGTTTCCTTGCTTGCTGAAAAAGACCAACAGTTCCTGTGAATGTTTTTTCTGAGTATTTTGCAATAGCATGTCTTGGACAGAAACAGCACATAAAACTGTACTGTACTGTAAAAAATCAATCAAACATGTTTGAGTTGAGCCCGCCAATATCTGCTTGTGTCAGTTTGAAGGAATGATTGAAGTTACGCAAACAAAAGCATTGTAAAATCCTAAAGGGGTAAAATAGATTGTTGGACCATTGTTCCATTAACGTATTCACCAGAAGCAGAGCAATGTTTGGCCTTTATTTGGAGTCATGTTTTCAGTCTTGAATTAAAGTCAGTGTATCTTTTAGTCATTCAATTTTCACTAAAATGCCATGTTTCTCCATGTTGAAAAACCTTCATTAGTAGGGCTCCAGAGACATTTTAGCCTCAGCTACAGAAATCCTACACTTCTTGCTCTTGTCTTATAAATCCACAACCACATCCGGTCTCAGAATACAGATATTTCTGTTTTTCTAGTATTTTTTTAAATTTCAAAACAAAAACAAATAACTACATTTTTGTTTTTTAACAGAATGACCAACATACAGTATATAACGACAGCAAAGACTTCCTAACTTTGTGTCCGTGGCACTCCACATCTCTTCACATCCATCCAAATCTCTGCCAATCTTTTCTTCCAATAACCACCACCAGAGTAAGGCTGCATTCAGACACAATCTGGTGTTTCTGTGATTTGCCACCAGAATTGTACGGCGGTCCAGGAGTGTCGTTCCAATGACCCATTTGTGTGATGTCATGTTGTGAACTGTAACCCCTGCCGATCAGTCAAAAGCCAAAAGGAGAAGCTGCTATGTTGCTCTGCTACTTTATGATGGTCCCACACATATAACTTTTTTTTATATTCCCCCTGTAGATTTTAGCCATGCTAAATAGTGTGCCCCGCTACTGACCTGCAGGTCGTGCCATGTAGGTTAAGAATGAATGAATGTCTGCATCCACACATGAAAAAAAAAGGGTTTAACTGACAAAATGCCACGTTACATAACACCTGCGTTAGCACTGAATGTAAAAGACATTAAGAATAGTCATATGTGAATGTAATTCAATGGGGTAAGTGTTACTTTATCAAATGGTGCTGCCAGGAATTCAAACTTAATTTGTGCAGACCATAAATTCAGTTGATAAAATTGTTAAGCTGTCTAAAAGTGTGTATTTCTGGAATGATTCTATTGTATTTAAAAGCTTTAAATGACAAACCATTCACATCTTTGGTTTATTCTTCTTGTATTTTATTTGTCTGCACCATGTACATACAATACTTCTAAACCGACTGTCCTTTGACTGCCTGAAATCGACATCTTTCCTGTTCGTTTGTTCTGCCGCCTTGAACAATAATCAATCTGGATCAGCTGGGTGTCATCACACATGAATATAAGATTTTTGTTGGCACACTCAGGCACTCAGGTAATTATCCAACCGGTCTGGTAAATTCAGAAAGTCAATTTCTTCTTCATATCATCATATGTTTGATCATATAATTGTCTACGGTAATGGAGTAACACCTGTTGGGATGGCAGAGGCTCTACGGATGGATTTGAGTGAAGTTTGCTTGAAGAATGACTGAGGTGTGTTTACTTTATAAGCCAATCCAAAGCAGGCAAATATGTATTTTTGGTGAACTCTCGACTACTTTTGCTCCATTTCCATCCCATAAAAACCCACGAAAAGTAAATTTTATAGTTTAGTTTTTTCATTGCATTGTTTGCATTTGTTTTTTTGTTTTTTTTCTTCTGCAGCATAATACATCAAACATAACCCACGCCTGCTGGAAACACATTTTGTTCCAGCAGGTGTGGGTTCCGGCTGACAGCTTTCTCCACCAAATAAATATGTAAAGAAATAAAGAGATAAACAAAGACACATAGTTTCTAGAGCAAGTGCAAGTTCCTGTCACGGATGCTTTAAATAAACTATATCCCAGTTGTACTTGAACGATCTATATGTCTTCTTTTTACATTGTTGCACTGGCTGTTCAATAAAACAACAACAACAACTCTAAAGCAGCAAAAAAAAAAAAAAAAACACCCATTAAAGGTGACAACACTTGCAGGACTGGATCATGAAGGCCACATGCACGATCTAGAATTGCTCCTGCAGACTTCTCCCTATGTGTATGACCACCACTGACTTCCTATCTTATGCCTCAACTAATTGTATATCAGAAAATACATTGAAAGTGTAAGTGTATAGAAAAAGGTGTCACTTTCCCGAGTTCTTGTTCCATTTTCCCATTAAATACATTTTTGAAGAATGACTATCTGTACTTGCTATGTTCACACCAGCAGTGTAAAGTGAAGAAGACCTTTTTCACAGCAGACATTTTGACTTGTCAGACATGAAAAAAGCGCAGGTGAAGCAAATCGTGTTCAATGGTCCAGTTCTATTACAGTGGGCGTCCCAGTAAGCCATGACAGTGAGCCAGCGTTCACAGTGTGAGCAGTTCCTGATTGAATTGAGGGTGCATGGGATAATACAGGATGTATAGGATGAGCACAGGACACACTGAGCCACCCTTTAGGAAAGAAATAAAGAAAACGCCTTCCTTGCAGCCCTTGTGTAAGTGCAGTCGGATCTCTTGTGCTACAATCGGATGCACTCTGGGCTCAGAAAAAACAACCTTTGTCAAGGATAAGTGTCATTCAAATCAAACTCCAGAGTGGAGACTGATGTCGCAGCAACATGTCAGTTCATACAGGAAGCAGGATTACCTTTTCATCAATTTGAATTCATTATAGAGCTTGAACATTTAATTTCAAAGCACCATTTTCTTTTTAGACAATTGGAAACCTATCTGAATATTCCATTCACTCCCCTAATACAAATACTGTAGTCTACAAATACCAACCCAATCGCTGTGTGTTAGCGAAGGGCCTTTCTGCAAAATTGAATGTTTCTTTATGTTGCAATTTTACGTTTGTTAAGGTTGAATTTTCTATTTTTCTGTTCAGGCACAAAAACACTTGGCTGGGGTTAGGAAAAAAGGCTTTAACAAAACCCGTTTTGGTCGGCACAATCACAGATGGAGATAGTCCAACTTGTTCCAAACTGATGGTAATATCCCCAGGTGTCCTTTAAAATATCCACCGATGTGACTCAAACTGCAGTCGGCTGTTTGACAACGCAGCCTGGTCATTATGGATGCAAGCCAAAATATCTGTTGTGAAAAAGATCTATGGACTTGATTTCAGCCAACATTTACAGCAGTGGAAGCATAAATACTGTACCACCAGCTAAGCTCTGCCTGGCAGCTCTTTCTTCAAAATTCTGGCTCACAGGACTACACCCAGATGCACAATCAGGAGGCAAAGCAGGTGTGGTAAAAAACAGCCTTTACTTGGTTGTTAGGTAGGCATACGACTGGAAAAAGAAAGGCAAGGAACTCCAAAGAGAAACGGTTCAGAGGCAGATGTTCATTGGAACAGGTGTGTGGAAGCACAACAGTGTCAAGGCTGAGAAGTTCAGAAAATAGAGACATCAGCAGCAAAGAACCGGCAGCAGCTGAGCTCCCCTCTATGAACACTGAGACTAATCATGGTGAGGAGCAATTAGGTGAGCAGGTGAGCAGGTGAGTGGGTCAGGGATCAGTAAGAGTTGAGTTGCCAATATATGTGAATCTAACAACACAAACTATAGGGAATAAATGTGCACTCAGAAAATTAATCTTTGGATGAGACGGTCACAGATACAGATTTCTTAAGCATCCTGCAAAACTACGCCCTTCCAGGAGAAAGACCAAGTTTAAAGCGAGACCTAACCTGGAACATCAGCCAGATAATTTAGAATCTTTGGAAATCTTAAAATGAATTTGCTTTTCTTTCTGCCTTTACAGGAATTAAATCAGCATGGATAGAAGATTGGGCTTATCGTGCTCCGCTTCTATACGTCTAAAATTGGATTTAAAAATATCTAAGCTTTATAATATTTAATCTTATTAATATCTTTGCTGGTTTGATCCTCCTACATAAAGTATATACAGTAGTGCAATAGTGCATGTGGAACTATGGAACGAAGGTAACAATTCATTATTTTTACACCGCACCTGTAGTCATTCAAACATATCACTCCGTGGCTCACATCATGGATTGTGTGTAAATCAGAATGCATGAAACAAACATTTGTCATGAGATAACACTGCGCCGCATGTCTCTGCAGGGTGTTCCCCCATTAGTCTGTGGAATAATGGCCACCAAAGGGAACTGTTTCTTCACCCCCTAATGTGTAACATCATTCTTTAAATTTAAATATCCTATTACAATTCAATAGATGGAGAGAAAGGGGATGAGCGTCTGAAGGAAATGCTGCGGACCTGCCTCGGAATACTAAACAGATTATACATATGCGTAGGGGCCAGCACTCCTCAGTGAATAGAGAGCTATGGATTTGCCCAGACTCTGTCTCTGGCATTTTAATCCAGTGTGGAGATTAATGCCGTAATCCACCTTCATTTCAAATCTTTTGACACGTACTGTACACAAGGTCCTCAGCACCGCAGGTTACGTCTTAATGTGATTTTTAATAAATATTATGATAAAATTCAACAGTGGGGGAGGGGGGTGCAACATACAGCACCCTTTGTATTGATGTTCATTTCAGACCAAAATTTTAACTTGAAGAACTCCGGTGCTAATGATTTGTAAAAGCTAAGCATGTGTATTTCAGACATAGGCATTAGTTTTACTAGTTCAGAATCAGCATGAACTTCTCAGCCGCACAGAGGAGGATTACACTGAATGTTTAAGAGTGAATCATTTTGGATCTTTGAGCTCCAATCTTTCGACCCCGAGGGCAAAACACAAACCTGTCTTTTGGCTGCTGCTTTGAATGTATATAACTGCTAGAAATCTTTTTGACACAGAGTCCTTCTGAACTTAATGCTGAGACATCGTCTTATGTGCTGTCTTCGCAGCCTTTTTCTGCCCCTGCTTTATCTGGGACCCAGCGCACTGCAGAAATGCTTTTAGATTAAATATCTGCTTGCTCAGTTTATTCTTTGTTTCAATCTCACTTACATTTTTTTGTCTGACCACTTAATAATGGACAAAGGTTTGTGGTCGTGGTCGAAGGAAACAAACGTTGACTGTTGGTGCAGCTTGAAATCCCCCCTCCAGTCAATAGTGTGATTTGCTCATTGTTAGCCTTGTTTGGAATTGAAACCTTTCTTTAATATTAGACAATTCTGCAGCACATAAATCAGCACCCATGCATGAAGTAGTGGACCCTTTGTTTACTGAGGCAGAAGTATGTTGAGGTCAGGTTAGTGGATATTAAGCATCAGACTTTCAGGTAGACCAGAACTTATCTACAAATTGTCATGCTGAGCAGAGAGAAGGTGGACCCAAATGCATGAGACGGCAGGTAGTAATATCAATGGATGAAGTTAATTTAGGATGAACGGCAGGAACTAAAAAACACGGTAGGGTCCAAGAAATACAATAGGAACAGGCAAACATGGCAGGATCTGGGAAATATGGGAGGATCAGGAGAACACGACAGGAGCAGGAATTGATGGCAGTATCAGGGAAACTAAATTGATGACTCAACAAAGACTAGACTTAAATACAAACTAAGCTAACGAAGGGATGAAGGGATGCGGGTGAAGTGTGGCGGAGAAGCACATGTGAGGGTAATGAGTGGAAAAAACACTGGGATCAGGGAAGGAACTGATGGACAGGTGTGAGGCCAGTGTGGAGGGGAAGCACAAGTAAACAGGAGGGAAACTGAGCAAAAGAATTCCACAAAAAACACAGAAAATACATAACAGACAGAAAAGAAAAGAGGCTAAATTTGTCTGAAACTGTCTTTCCCTACAGTGTATGCTTTTCCAAGTATTTTCTTCCTCAACACCAAATAATTAACACATTGTCCTCCCTAAGGTTCGTCCTAAGAAGTCTATAAGACTTGGGAGTGTGGGAGTAACGTACAGAGGTCTGGTCTTTGTACAAAGCAAGGGTTAACGTGTCTGGGGCTTAACTACAGAACGTACTACACTTTTGACACTGATGGACTGTTTCCGAATAATACTACAACATTCACCTTCAAACAATGTTGGCCCATGAAAGACAACCGACAAACTATGGTATTGATGTCCAGTATCAATACCGGAGGCTAGCAGGGCAGCTCTCTACACATCTACTCAACCTAGAACGTGTCGTGGTGATCACGGTTCTGCCGGTAGGATCGCAGCTGTAAAATGTGATACCGTATGTATCACTTCTCTCACAGTGAGGTCAGCTAGAGAACAATGCGCTTGAGTCTCGATCGCACTGAAACAGACGTCAGCAGGAGCTAGACAGAGGCAGCGCCGTGAATCCATCCGTCTGTCTGTCCATCCGCCTTCCATCCAGTTTGAGGGGTTTGCTATACACATGCAAATGTGAGCTGGAAAGAAGGTATTATTTTCCTCATTCCTCGTCAGAGAGGACACTATGGGTAAATCTTCTCTCTGCAATAGCCTCAGGCAGTCAGAACCTCACCGCTATCAGCACGCTCCATCCTTATAATCCTGCCTTATTCAAATGGAAGACTGTTTGCCAAATGTTGGTGGTATGTTTCATTAAATCTCCATGTCTCTGGATCCACTTGGCTGGATCGCGGATGAGACGCTGCCACAGAAAAACAATCAGATTGTCAGACACGTATCAAAATTAGACTTGAATTAAACTTGAACCAATTTCAGATAATCTCTTCTTTTTTTGGGGTTTTCTGAATTGAAACCTTAATGCCTCTGAAAATGTCTTCAACAGTCGAAGAGTGGAAGTTTTTGGAAAGAATTACGGATAAAGTGCTCTCACTAATGTATCCGTGCCTAAACGACTCTGGGAAGGAAAGCATGCTTTTAGTGATATCCAAGCTATTGCATTAAATATTTAAACATTCAATAATCATCACCAGCAAAGTGGGACAATCAGCATTTGTTTCACAGCCTCCTCAAACAAAATAAACAAGTTTTCATATATTGCAGACACTATACAGCTCATGTCCTCATCATTACATCCACAGTAAGCATTAGAAATCGTTGTGCAAAAAATGAGCTGACTTTTGTATTCAAGTGAAGCACTTGTTGAAAGTAATTATGGGACAATGAAGATGATGCATTTAATCTGCGCTTCAGTTTTTTAGGAAAACCTTTACATAATGAATCAATTCAACCAGCCTTTAATATAATAAATCACTATAGGAGCAAGGCCAGCCATGGACCACAGTCAACTGGCAAACAAATCAGCCCAGCGCTTTAGAATTTAGGTCACGCTTCATTTTTTAGCTGATACTGAAAAATATACCCTCCACAATTTTTATGTGTATGGCTTTGATCACAAGTGGACATCGTCTTTTTTTTTTTTTTTTTTTTTACTGCACTGTGTGCCATCTTCAGCTCAGCGGAAAAGCCAACAATCAGGAAAAGCCAAGACGGCAAAGTTTTCAAGAGGATTACAGGCAGACTTTGTCAAACAACCCAGGACAAGGAAATCACTTTCACTAATCCCACTCTCTGATGTCCGCCCCACAAAATGTCCCTTTCATCAGCAATAATTGAACATTGAGCAGACTACTATTGTGCCGGAGTCATTTCCTCTGCCCTTAGCCTTTCGACTTTGAAAGTATCATGTCTCTCTGTCCTGTCTCAGATTTTGGAACATGTTCTGTCAGTGCTCTGATACTATAGGCTGCGCTGAGTGATTTCATCACAGTCCTGCAGCATAGCCTACAATCTGTCTACATCTAAATCAGCCATTTAACATTGAGTGCCAACTAGAATGGCACTCAGTAGAGCGCATACCTCCACCAGGTCCACATCGTCCTCTTTAATTAAAAAAAGCCTGTTCCAGTATCAGACTGGATAGCCATTACTCTAAATATTAAACCACCCACAATTGCTTAACTTGACCCTTTATTTACTGGGGAAATAAGTATGTAGAGGTCAAGTTAGTGGATATTATGCATCAGAATTTTAGAAGGACCAGAGTTTACATAAAAATTGTCCTCCTGGAGCAGAGAGAAGGTGGACCCAAATGCACGAGATGGCAGGCAGGTATATCAACGGATGAAGTTTATTTAGGAAGGGCAGGAACAGGCAACAATCAGGGAAACATGGCAGGATCAGGGAAATTAAACAGATGACTCAACATACACTGAACTAAAGACTGGACTTTAATTAAAGGGATAGTTCGGGTTTTTTGAAGTGGGGTCATATAAACCAAACAGGTGATCTGCGAGCGGCAAAATACAGTGCGAGGCCTAGTTGAACTAATGCATAGGGATACGGAGGTTCTACGGTTGAGAAAATGTAGTGCCAAAAGAAAGGGCGGTCTGACGGTGATGTAAGGTGAATTTTCTCTATACGATGTACACTTGAACTGATGTAGATTTTTTTAGGTGGGCCTTGTTTTAGGTGGTTAAAATTCGCTTTGCATCTGGACTCCGTTCACTGCAGTACAAAGCTGAGTGTCTGGGCTGGAGAGGCTCTCTGCTTCTCCAAACTGAGGCTGTGCTGATCGGCAATTATGGTAGTGAACAGACCGACTATAGATATGTATTTTATATGACCCCACTTCAAAACACCCGAACTATCCCTTTAAGTGATTTAAACAAATAAACGCCCGGCTATTATTTGATAACTACGGTAATACATATATACATGTATCTGTAGCATTGTAGTATTGATAGACAGTTTAACAGTGTTCAGTTCTGAGGCTTTGGGGTAGAAGCTGTTTTTGAGTGTGTTTGTCTGTGATTTGATAGACCTAAAGAGCCCACCACAGGGCATGGGTCAAACCGATGGTGTCCAGGGTGGGAAGAGTCTTTTGAAGGCTGCCCTGCTGTGGCAGCGACAACTGAATACATGTAAGTCCCCTAAAGAGAGCATGAGCAGCCTATGATCCTTTGGGCGGCATTGACCTCTGAAAGGCTCTCTCGTCTGCTGTCCAAGCAGCTGGCATACCACAAAGCGTCACAGTGCGACAGCAATTGTAAAGCAGTGTTTTTGCAAGCAAAGAAGCCAATCTAAATGACACATACCTCAGGGCATGGGAACAGAGGTGGGAAAAAATCTGTGGCACTGCCTTTTCACTTTGTCTGCATTGCCTATCCTGTTAGTTCGTTTTGGCAGTCTCGGGTCCATCCGAAAGCTGACCGACTTTAATTGGTATGAGTGAGACTGAAACAAAGCTAAATAATGAGAAAAAGGAATAAAAATTACATTAGAAGGGACTGGAGGAACAGCGCAAGTTGAGAAAACTCTTAACGGCAGTAAATTACACTCAGTTCAGTGATTGGTAAATGTAAAATGTAAAATTGTAAAAATTGTAAAATGTGTGTTTTTGTGTAACAACTATAAATCTTTCACTGTGGAAACTCTCTGTCTGTACAATTCCATCTTCCTGTGAGTTCATTCATGTAAACAGTCTTATGGTTTTTGATTTACAATCAGAAAAAAAAGTTTATAGGAAAGGTTGGAGAAAAATGAGGAAGGAGCTGTGTTCACAGTGACCTCTGTGGAAACAATAAAATAAAGAGATAATGCTGACGAGGTCATATTTCTGCTGTTGCTCTCTCCTGTTCTGGCCCTCCTCTTTCCTCAGGAAACTCAAATGGATGACAACTTTATTAACCTGAGACTGATGTATTCAGTGATGCACTTCATTCTGGAAATGGATGCTTGTTTTTTAAAAGGACAGAAGCACTATCACTCTTTTAGATTGTTTGTTGCATTGTTGTATTTTCTCACTTCTTGCCTCCATCTCTTTCTCTCCTTCTGTGTAACTTGGTATTATTACTGAAAAGGTGGATGCTTGAAATAAATCTGGCAGGTTGTCATGAGGGCAGCTGTGACTGGCAGAGCAAACCCCTAATCGGAAGGTCAGTGGTTGGGCCCCAGTGTCCTTGGGCAAGATGGTGAAGCCCAAATTGCTCTTGGTGGCTGTGTGAGTGTGAATGGTTGAGCTTAGAAATATCTCAGGGTGCTTTGGGCAGGTAGCACTGTATCGCTCCTGATGAGCAGTTTGCCAGCTCGCATGGCAGCCTCTGCCATCAGTGTATGAATGTGTGTGTGAATGGGTGAATGTGGCAGGTGTTGTAAAGTGCTTTGAGTGGTTGGTAAATCAGAAGAGTACCATAAGAATGCAAGCCTATTTTCAATTTACAAAGGTGCTTTTACCTCTTTTTTTCTTGACCTGAAGAATTGAGTGCATAGTCCATCAAACTGATAACCCAGGCAAAATGCATTGAACTTACGCTGCATTTTACTCACTCCATACTATATCTGAAGGTCTTTAAACAACCATAGAAGTCTCCTTAAGAGAGTTAAAAACAGCCTGTGGCAATACATGACCCCGTACACTATACATCTGCCCTTCACTTTAAAGCACTCTTTGTACTCTGTTGAAAAAATATAGAGGAATGTCTCCCTTGCTGTTAATGATTCTGGGATGGATTATGTAAGGTTGAGCTTATTCTTTCCACCCCATACACACCAAATGCCACTTGACATGGCACAGATGAAAGTCAGAAGGAACAGGCTGCAATGGGATGTGTTGTAGAATGAATAGAAAAGGAAGATGTGGAGCACAACAGCTGTATATTTGTCTTTTTAAGGAGGACAACAATAATAATTGTATAATATTAATGACTCGCCTAACACATATATACAGGTACTGCACATAACATATTGTAACAGGCTGGGGAAAGCCCATGGACGTTCAGGATCAGTGTGGGCATGGTTTGGTGTATGGTTCTCGCACCGTGAGTGAGGTGGTAAATCACCCCAGTTATATGCTGAATTGTTCAATGGTCTGTGTATGTGTTCTGTGAAATAAATGGCATAACACTAACGTTGGAGCTTGTCAATGTGCCGCTCGCTACTATGGTGTCAGAAGTGGGATCTGAGATGGCAGCATCTACGAGAGACGAACTCATTGACTGCCTGCAAGCCATCGAAGGAGTATGGCAGAAGCAAACAAAAGTGCAATTATTCCTACCGCTAGCTGAGGACCGCTACCTGGGCGTGCAGATGAGGATGCCCGCTGCTTTCGCCGACGATGCCAGCGCTTCCTGGCCGACAACGCAGGACCGCCGCCTGGACAGGCATGTGCAGATGATCACTCCACACACACCGGTCCCCAGCACAGCTCTCCCTGAGGTAACTCACCGTAGTGTGATGAAGCTACAATGGGGAAGAACCGCCAGAGACCTATCTCATCCAGGCACAGCTGGCTGCACAGTTCAATGCCTGGTCAGACTGCGGGAACATCTCCTCCTGTATGCCCCAAGGACACTGTAAGATGCCATAGCGGAAGGGTGAGCGGATTGAACGTGTTGAACACAGGGGATCATACCTCCTCCATGAGACACCAGGTGAGATGTACTGATTATGGGGAAAGTGACGAGGAAGGGAGCTCTCGCCACACTACAACCACAGCCCCACAACGACCACAGCGTGGGACCAGGAGGCTGCCTGGACAGTTCATGGAAGGCTGTTACAGATGTGGGGAAATAGGCCACATTGTGTAAAAAAACATCCATTTTTGTGTTATTCCTAATAATGAAACCATATCCTTGCCATAGTTTTCAACCAGCCTATAAACTACAACAGAATAATAGAATGCCTGGAATTCAGCTTGGCTTTTGGCTTTGATGTGCCACCCTAATATGTTCAATGGTCCCATCCGGTCACACCGATTGACATTTCTGGAGTTGCCACTGGTGTGAGCTCAGAAACTGTCAGCTGTGATGGGAATGAGCTGAACACAGGAAAGATCCAGCTGTTTTCAAGACAGTCCAGTATCACTGGAGGCTTTAAAAGTGTGTTATATTTCCAGTGAGGAAAGTGGCTATACACAAAAACCATGACTAATCCTGCTTGTACCTTTAGGAACTTTTAATTTGAATGAAATAAAGACCAAATAAAGACTGCAACTGTGTGTGTTCTTCATATTCATGGGATCCTAAAATAGCAGTGGTCTGTGTAACCTTTTCCAAACTGAACTCTTGCATCGACTTATTAGTGCAATTGCACTGCAGACACACACACACACACACACACACTCTCAGGCCTAGTAGGGACTTCTGTAAACAGCCCCAGCCCAGACCTCATTAACGGAAACTGCATTCACAACATTTGGTGCTTGTGCAATAAGTTGTAAACACATTAAAAATTAAATCGCACCTACAGGCTTTGGAGCCGCAAGTGCATTTTGATTCACAGGATTCCAAACTTCCATTACCAAGCACTGTCCCCTCGAAATAAGTTTGAATATTTTTAATAAATGCAGATTATACCAGTGTGTACGGTTACTAGGCTATGTTGTTGGGAATCAGCTTGACTCAACAACAAACAGCTCAACAGTGTCACATTCAAAATCAGAAGGAGATCAAAACATTTTGGTAAACAAATCTTGTATATAAATGTGTGAAAGTGTGCAGTGTATGTTTCATACAGATGGATAAATCATAGTTTTTGGTCACCATCTACTTATGCATACTTTCAGCAACAGACACCAGTTAGAATTGTTCAGTTCGTTCAGGACAACAGTGCTCCCATTCCATTTTCTCTCACTTTGATCCTTTAAGATGTTAGGATTTTTTAAACACAGTTTTATATCCCATGTGAGACATTGCCAAGAAACTGCAGATCTCATGCAACAATGTGTACTACTCCCTTCAAAGAGTACCACAAACTGGCTCAAGCCATAATAGAAAGACAAGTGGGAGGCCCCGGTGCACAACTGAGTGAAAAGACAAGTTCATCCGAGTCTCTAGTCCGAGAAACAGATGCCTCACAGGTTCTCACCTGGCAGCTTCATTAAATGGTACCAGCAGAACAACAGTCTCAACATCAACAGTTAAGAGGCGCCTCAGGATGATGGTCTTAAAGGCTGGGTAAAAAGAAAAAGCTCCATCTGAGACTGGCCGATAAAAGGAAAAGATTAAGATGGGGAAAAACACACATTGGAAAGAGGCAGACAGGAAAAACAGTGTTATGGACAAAGAAATGTGAAGCCCCAAGACAACAATGGATTGATTGGTCCAAGCATGTATTTTTAGAGAGTTAATTCACCGCTGCAAATAATCTCCTACAAATCCACTATTTCCTCTACTATATACGGATTTTTTAAAGAAATTACTTTTTTGTATTATTAACCACATATTTGTGAAGCCTTTTAAAAAAGAAAAAATGTCTTCCAGAATCCCTAAGAATTACTTTCATAATGGATTGATCTGCAGCCCCCTTAATGTTTGCAATCTAGAGTTTGTGCACTGTTCATAATTCAACAATTTTGTTTATTTATGTGTTCTCTAAAACAACCATGAATATTTCTTCATTTCCCCAACAAGTCTTAACCCTAACATACTTCAAGAATGACACAATTAGGTGCAACGGATCCGACCTGACCACACCATGCTGTAATGTTGGGTCTGTCAAAGAGTCACAGAGGCCAGTGCAGCTATGATCGTCTTCTGTCTGAAATCCATTCTTTATATTCGTACCGTAGCTTGTACCATAACAAGTCTTTTCCTAATCTTCAATAATCTGGAAATGCCCTGTACATGTATTGTAGATAGGGTAATGTCTTCAGAAGGAATCAATAGGCTTAGGTCTGAGTGCCAGCGACCAAGTAGTAAAGTCAGAATATTGAGAGAAAGATTAACACATTTCTGGTTCTGGTCTCTTCATAAAATCTGTTTATTTTTTTTTATTTAATTTCATATACTATTTTAATCCCAAATTGGGAAATCCTTTTTTCCACTCACATTACACACAGGTGCACACGTGCACACACACACATGCAGTGTAGAGGAGATGAGCGAAGGGGCTGCCACACATGCCACGGCGCCCAACGAGCAGTGTTAGGGGCCGGTGCCTTGCTCAAGGGCACCTCGGCAATGCCCAGGATGTGAACCAGCATTCTCCAACTGCCAGTCCACATCGTTATTTTTTTGGTCCAAGTGGGACTTGAACCAGCGACGTTCAAGCCCCAAGCCAAGTCCCTACGGACTGAGCTGATTAAATCAGTAACAATCAAGACTAAATCAGGTATCATGTCAAGGCCATGTAACAAACTTTACGTCTAAAATGAGTCAGTTCCAAGAGGCAACCTTTGGTCAGAGATGAAGCTGAACACAGACATGGTTCCAGTTGTTGCTTGTTATAAGCATGCAGCTAATGTACAGTAAGGTATTCTGGCTGTTTGGGGAAAATAAGCCGCCATCCAACTCACATGAGTAACATGAGTAAACACAAATCACTCACGCGAGTAATGTGAAGATAAACTTGCTTCTCTTTCCGTGTGAACACGAGTAGCCTTAGCTAGCTTGGGAGCTTCCAGCTAGGTTGGCTCATTTAAATAACTGAGCTCGCTTTAGATCCACCCACACTTCGCCTCATTGCCCATTTTTGATTAGCCAGGAGTTAGGCCGAGTCAGGTACTGCCAAGATGGCGACGGCCAGTGCCACTCACTTTGAGCTTCATTTTTGAGTCTTAGAAATCTATGGGTGACATCACAGTGGCTCTGTCCACAACTCTTACAGACAATGATCAGTTCTTATCACTATATTTAATCTAATGTATTGCACAATATAGAAACTGGGTAAGACATTAATTAGAAATTTAAAAAAGAATACATTATAAACACTAAATAATACACATTACATACTAAATTATTATTATTAATATTAACAGCCCCTGTTTGAATGGAATAGTCAAACATAATCATTCATCACTTGAATGTTGGTAGATTACGTTTTGAAACATGTCTATTGCTCTCACACAGTAACTTCATTCAAGGACATGAGAAACTATGGAACACAAAAACAGAATAAAAACAAAATTATTTGTGTCATTCCATGAATATTTGTGGTTGTGACAACTAGGCAGTATCAACACTGTTTCAAATGACTGGAGATACTGACTCAAGTATACTTATTAACATTAAATAAAATGAATTAAATAATAAACAACAAACTCTAATATTAACTTTTTTTGTGAAACTTGAGTCATTTTTGTATATTCTGATCATTTCTGGTATTCATGCGAGGTAACACATAATATTACTTAAATCTCATATCTTAAGGCATAAATCATTTTGTTTTTGCAGATAAATAAGCTATTCTGTTCCCAGATGTTGTTTGTCAAGCTTAATTAATCATCCCTGACATATGCACATGGCCAAAAGCACACTTCTTTGCTGTCCCTATTAACCAATGCTTCACTTTGTAGATTGTGAAGGAAATTAACATTGATGACAAACTCAGATTCTAGTTATGATATCAGAAATATGAAGGTAAATAATCACTTTTGTTCTAATTTCATAATTGTAAAGAAAACCTGTTGGAGACTGCCATGCACATATCTGATCTGACAGAATAATCTGTCCGGGGATTAGAATGTTGGGTGTTTGGACTGAAGACTTTGGATCTGAAAAAATAAACTGAACAGTTCTAATCTAAGCAATTGTGGTTTTGGTCAAAGATCCAAGGGTGTGAAGGCTTATTAGACACCAGCATGTTGGTTTATCATGTTAGGAAAAGGAAAAATTATCATTTACATTTTACTTCTCCGGAAAATAACCAGTACAACAAACAGAATATGAGCTTGCACATACAGTATCTGATCGGCCAAGGCAGTAAACTGACAACCTATTATAATTACAGCCGTACTATGTATGTCCACTATAGGGCACTATTCTCTACAACCTTGTGATTCGCAGTGTATATTTGTAAAATATGATTATTTTCAATTCAGTGCAAATAGGTACATATTCACAACTGTAATTTATTTTCACAAATATTATAACACACACACAATCGTGGCACTGCTTCTGACACTAAAGTAAAATCTGAAATAATGTCATCATTTTCGCATAAGTCTCCCCTCTTTACAAAACTATTTTTTCCAGTAATTGATTACTTTTATGAAAAACAAACTAAATAACGGATTACTTTAAATAATGCGTTACGTTACCTGTTACAACAAAAAAGTAATCAGAGTATTGTAACGGATTAGATTAGATTAGTTACTCCACACTGGTCTAGTGGCTGATGCTGCACGCACTGAAGGGCTACAGACTGAGGGTCCATCGCAACATACTATTTGATGAGCTCTTATTTGTATCACACAGGTTATATGACATAACTCCACACATCTTATTGACTTGATTCATAAATGTGAGCAGTGGTCTGCAGGCAACGATATACACAGTATTTTGTTTTGCTGTCATGGCATCTTGACCTTGCACTGCAAGCTGACCCGTCTCAGTGTCTTCATCCGGTGCTTGTCCTGTTACGTTGCTTTCACGCTAAAAACCACAAGCTTGTTTGAATTACAAAGTTGCTGAGTTTAGCTGAGGCAGCCACATCAGCTTGCACAGCTTCCTTTTTTCCATTATTCCATTCTTTTCTGCCCCCCCCCTTAAAATCATCCATCTGGTTCTTTTTTTATGTCTTACTCACATCGCACAACTCTCATTGCACAACTTTCACCATCATGCACCCCTCACTAAAGTGTGTATTTTGGGGTGCTGTGGTCGACTGGAAGGGTCAAATGTACACTGAACAAAAATATAAATGCAACAATTTTGTTTTTGCTCCCATTTTTCATGAGCTGAACTCAAAAAACATTTTCTATATACACAAAAGACCATTTCTCTCAAATTTTGTTCACAAATCTGTCTAAATCTGTGTGAGTGAGCACTTCTCCTCTGCCGAGATAATCCAACCCACCTAACAGGTGTGGCGAATCAAGATTCTGATTAGGCAGCATGAATATTGCACAGGTGTGCCTTAGGCTCGCCACAATAAAAGGCCACTCTGAAATGTGCAGTTTTGCTTTCTTGGGGGGGTCTGGGGGGTCAGAAAACCAGTTAGTATCTGGTGTGACCACCATTTGCCTCACACAGTGCAGCACATCTCCTTCACATAGAGTTGATCAGGTTGTTGATTGTGGCCTGTGGAATGTTGGTCCACTTCTCTTCAATGGCTGTGCAAAGTTGCTGGATATTGGCAGGAACTGGAACACGCTGTCGTATGCGCCGATCCAGAACATCCCAAACATGCTCAATGGGTGACATGTCCGGTGAGTATGCTGGCCATGCAAGAACTGGGATGTTATCTTCTCCCTCCCCACCATTGTCTTGTGGCGGTGGAGGAGCCTTGACGGATCGAGGTGATGGGCCAGGATGCATGGCTGCATCATGATTGGTGCTGTCACATTCAAAGCACTTCACAGAAAACTTGCAGTCTTTGGCGAGGTAGGAGGTTGAAGAACAGGACTTGAAACATATACCCCTCTCTTTTAGAAAGGCCTTCCTATCTTCAAGGGATTTGTTTCTGAATGTCCTGCATTTTTAAGCGGACGTGCTTTGAGGTGTAGTGGGCAGTTCTTGTTAGGGTAGTTATTGGTTGTGGAAACGTCTGTTTTGTGTACTGTGATGGGTTTATTGTTAAAATGCTTCACAGTGGATTTTTCTGTTTTTGCGAGGGTCGAATTGCTGCTTTGATGAATGAAGCTAGGGTCGTTTCGCTTCTTTGCCTTATAGCACACAAAATCACAAAAATAATCAAAGGGAGGGAAACGACCATAGTTGTCCTCTTTGTACCATGACCCAGATGACACCCACTTCTCCTGAAGCCCATCAGGGAGCATATCCACAATTGGTCCAATTCCACGAGAGGTATCCAGATACGATGGGCCTGAGAGTTACCCTTCCTCCTTGGCACCTCATATCTCCATGAGCAGATCTCCAATTTTGCGTAGTTTGATGTGATCCTTGGCTGAAATCTTAGGAAAGCTGTCCAACCGCTGAAACAGTGACTGTTCAATTATTTCAGGGGCAGCATAATATTATTGTCTAACCTTTTCTGATTCAGATTTTATATTTTCCATTAGGTCATGTATTTCTGCAGCATCTTCCCACACTTCACCTCCACCATAGCTGCATCTGCTTCTCGATGTAGCGTTAGCACTTCCAACTCTGTGTCTATCCTAGTGACTTCCAACTGATTATGAGCATCTTTTGTTATCCTTTCTGCTTCTCTGGCAGCCTGTTCCAATTTCAGTTTAGCCTCTTGGCTAGTATATGATGCTCTCACTTTGGCAGCTTCTGCTTTAGCTTTAGCACGGGCTACACTTGCCGCTGATGCCGATGTCTTGCTACTCTTAGCACTGGATACAGATGACTTGTTGCTCATTGCCATCTTGACCACTTCAAAACATCAAATGTGGCCTTTTCACTGTAGTGTTCTCGTGCAGTGTGTCGAAACTCTGACTAAACACCATGTTAAACCGTCGCCAATGAAGACAGAGTCGTAGTAAGGTCAACCATTTACTGTCACAAGTCTTCATTAACATGCTGGTGAAAACTGTGAACAAACCATACAAAATATTCAGCATCTGTGTTTTTAACTGAATATGACATTACACATGACCATAAACATGAATTAACAGCACTGTATGCACTTTAAGTAGAAAAAGCTAGCATATTTCTTAGCTTGTAAAAGAACTCACATTATTAATCAATTATCAAATATATTTTTATCAAAATATTACTATTTATCTCTTGCTAACATCCTTACCATTAAATTAATTAATTTACGGCATTGCTTCTGTGATGCTTTTTAGCGGATGGTGGCAGATTACACTCAGAGCATGCACAACATGTCTGCCTTGCTTTACCAGGAAGTGAACACAAAACAGGAAATGAGCCAACAGGAAGCGACTTGACAGGATGTGAAGTCATCAGTACCAAATTTCAAAATAAGTAAAAAATAACAAAAGTTAAACTTAAGAGAAGATTTCATACATCATTTTAACTGAAACAAGTCGCAAATAATTATTCAAAGGAGAAATTTATCAAAAACAAAATAATGCCTTAAAGGCAGCACAGTTACCGTAGGCAGGTTAAAGAGGTGTGAAACTACTTGAGTAACAGTGGACTGTTACTGTATCACATGAGGGTGAACTGCATCCTGCTCTCTCTGTGCCCCTCTCTTATGTTTTATCTATCTCTCTGACTCACCCCCTCCTCTCATCTTCTAATTCTCTCACAACAAATCACACACGCACGCACATCAGATGTCGGTACTGCACACAGCTTAGTCAGCTCTCTTTTGGGCAACAGGGTGTTTCAAACTGGATCTTGGCGGGCAGACTGAGACATGTGGCGGAAACATACACACAGACACACACTTAAACTCGCTCAGCCTGCAGTGCACAGATGGACACATGAACATATCTTCAATGACCAACAGTCTCCAATGGCAAGCTGATGGCCCATTCACAGCCATGTTCACACATACACACACACACACGCATACACACACACACAGCCCCAAACATAGACACAGTCACACACTTACTCAAGCTCACCAAGTGGGCTGTTTAGGGTCATGGTGTGTGTGTGTGTGTCTGTGTGTGTGTGGGGGGTCCTTTACAGATGGACTTGCAGTGCCATTAGGAGACATGAGGGGACATGGCATCATTAATAATACAGCCAACAGCCTGCTCAGAGGGCCTGAGTTCAACATTAACAAGCTGCCAGCCTGGCATACACACACAGACACACACAGACACACACTGACTCACCACACATTCCCAGCGTCACTTTAGCTGACATAACTACACGTGGGATTTTTCATTTTTTTGTCTTTTTTTTGTCTTTTTTTCAAACGGCTTTCTTTAGACTATACTCCACACTGCCACACGAACACACACACATGCACATCATCATCATCATCACACCCCTGCAGGCAGCAGATGGTGTGGTGGGCGTCAGGTACAGTAGCAGCCTCCTGACACCCGAAACAGCTGTTACCATTACAACATGCTAATTGCCATCAATCAAGAGAGCACCTCGGTGCATTCAGACAGGGTTTATACCATTGTGTGTGCTGTGTGTGTATGTGTGTAAGAATATAACACAGAAATTGAAAAGGCAAAGGCATTTTTTCCCCTCAATAACTAAACCCAAAATGATGTCCTCTCCCTGCATAATGAAGACAACAAAAACAGAGACAACAACATCCATATCATTGCCTTTCTTCTTGTACTCCGAAGTGTCTGTTTGTTTGTGTGTGTGTACGTGCATGTGTGTGTGTGTGTTTGCGTATATATGTGGCCAGTCTTCAGTTTTTTATTAAAGTGTGGGGGTTGAGGTGTTGTGTTAGTGCACTGCTGTGGGGTACAAATAAGTATTTTTCAGCAAGCAGCTGCACTTAGATATTCATGCAGCCTGAGGGGGATCGATGGTCACAAACAAGCCTGTCGATGCAGGTCAGACCATACATGGACATATTGATACTGTTGCAAACCAGCAAAAACCTGGCTCAATACTCCCTCATGGTTCAGAGGCTGTTGCACAGGAGCCATGCAACAAAGCAATGTTCATTATTCCAGATGGCATGTTATGTGAGGATATTGATGGAATCATAACTGAACCTTGAATTCCAGGAAAATGCAATGAGTTGGTGTTATCTGTTGCCACCTGTTCAGGCTAGTTGTCAAGGTGAACCCAATGACCTTGAAGCAATAAAAGTAAATAAGTTGATGTAAAGACTGATGACACCTCAGCTCAGGACTCTTAAAGCATGTACAGACTTCTTATTGACATCTTTAGATTGTACAGTTTGATTTGCTATTTTGGGCTTCAGGGAATTTACAGCTCTTCACATAGTATGTTATTTACCTTTGAACATACTGGGCATTAAAGAAAAAACAAACAATAAACAAAGTATTTATTCTTGACAAAAACAAATTGTGTTAATCATGATCTTGTCACAAATCTGTCAGCTTTGGTTAGTTTAAAACATGTGAGTGAGAGCACCTGGATCACTTTTGGGGCATCTTAAGCAAATTGCATAACCAGTAACTTGAAAAATATTTGCCATTACCAGCTGGCTGACTGAAGACTAACACCACTAGTCAAACCCTGTGCCCCAAATACATACTATTGGTTGGTTGTGTCCACTGGTGAGAAAACAACACACATGAAGTCTTTGGGAAAACATTTTGCTTTCTCACTGATGTTTTATTGACAGTGCCATTTCAAAGGTACAAACATTAGTCACACAAGCAAAACATAATTCCATGTACTAAATGGTTAAGCCACTTAGACATTCCCTTAGGTTTAAAAGTAAAGCACATTAATTTTTCTATTGAAATAACATTACATCGATCAGAAATGCAGTGTAGACATTGTCTCATTAATGTGGTAAATGACTATTTTAGCAATGAATGGCTGATTTATATTGATGTCCAGAGGACCTCTTTCAGGAACCATCAATGCTGTGGTCCAGTGGGACATTTTGCTAACTAATCCATCTGTGTCATGTTAAGAGACTAATTGAGTACTAGAACAGCATTTTGTAGTTATGTTAGCACAGCTGGAACTGTTGTGCTGATTAAAGAAGCAATAAAATCAGCCACGCTTAGGCTAATTGAATATGTGGAGCATCAGCATTTGTGGGTTCGATTTTAGTCTCACTGTCTAGAAATCATATACCTACCGAACACCAGTTTCTGCCTTCGGCAAAAGAACACAGACACTGGACGGAGGAAGACTGACAAATATGAGTTTGAGGTATTTGGATCACATAGAAGAACATTTGTGAGACAATAAGGATGTTAAAGATCAGCTGATGACTTTTCTGTGCCCATTTTAATGGGCTTGTTTGATTAGACTCAGCCAAAAATACTGCAATTTGAAAGTCTAAGGAGCTCAGCATTGATCTGAACATTATACCTACTGTCAAGCATGGTGCTGGTAGTATTGTGCTGTGGGGCTGTTTTGCTGCCAGAGGATCTGGTTCTCTAAAGAAAGTAAATGGATTAATGAAGTCTAAGGATTGCTTAAAATCGTCAGCCAGAAGATTGGATTTCAGGTGCAGTTAGGTCTCCCAACAGGACCGTGATCCCAAACACACATCGAAAGTGGTAAAGGAATGACTAAATCAGGCTGGAATTGAGGTTTTGGAATGGCCTTTCATCACTTGAACCCCAGTGAGAACATGTGGAACATACTGAAGAAATAAATCCCTGCCTGGAAGCTAACAAATGTGAGGTATATGCACTGTAGTGTGAGTGGTTTGGGTCTTGACATGATGTAATAATGACTGAATAGATCCAACATCAGTGCATAAAGTCAATCATTCAGTCAAGTGGAATGCTTTCTCCCTTGCTGCAGCATCATCTTCCTTTCTCTCTCTCTTCTCCACAGACCATCTTTCCTCCATGGATCTCTTCACATTGCTAGTTGCCAATCCTGACCTCTCTGAGTCCTGGTTGAAAATTTCACTTGACAGAATCAATACTCTAATTTTCCTCCTTGGCCCACAGTAGATAACTCTGTCTAGTCTGTCCGCTCTGCCCACCTCCACTCAGAGCCCAGCTCGTTGTCCGTCATCCTGAGGACAGGCCAGGTTTCTTCTTCCCACCTAAATGACATCCTTACATGAAAAATAGCTTGGCGGAATGCATGACTGCATTGCTGTTATGATAAAGTGTGACTCACACACGAGTACTGGTTGATATAGCATGAATATAAAATGTTGATATTCTCTTTCAGCTACCTGGAATATGCATGATTTTAATCTTGTTTTCATCCAATTTGCATAAAAGATTATGTTAAATTAGATCTATACTAACACACTGATAGTTAATATTAATTTAATCTCTGTGTCTTCAGTGGCCACGTTTGCCCATCCTTTATGAGCGCATGGTAGCTCGAAGTGTCACAGTGTTCTTTAAGCAGAGACCAGTTCAAGTGTGGTGACAAAACTGACTCCATGTTCAACACAAGATAGATCAAGAGAACGGTTTCTATTGCCGAGAATTTGTCGCCTAAAGCCAGTACTAATACTCCCATTAGTACAACAACTTCTAGTACTCCTTGTCACTACTAGTACTTCCAGTACCAAAACCATTACATTGATTACAGTAAGTACTACAATAAGTACAAGTCCTCATACCTAAACAGAAAGTGGGTCTTTGGGTTAATACTTTATGCACAAGGTCAACGTACTTTGCTATTATTAGAGCTTTTGACCTCTCTTTGTAGTGTGTCCTTTTAATTATTCTGTGAAGAGCTTTGTCCTTGGTCAAACTTTGGTGGTTTGAATCAGCACTTCTGTGCTTGGCCAGAGTCAGATACATGCAGTATAATACAGTTAACTTCTAGTTTAGAGGAGACAAACAGAGACAGACAGAGTGATACTTTTCTCAACAGTTCCAAGCTGAAAAATAACTCCAGCACACAGTACCGTACTGTACTGTGTGCTTTTATTGAATTTCCAAATACTGTTTTTAGAATGAGTTACTTTTAGGCTATTCATTTGAATATCTGCTGCCGACCAGAAACACTTTTATCTCTTGGCCTTTGTCAGATGACATCACATCACATGATGCCTTCCTGTGCTCCCTTGCTGAATGTTTTAACGCTGAGCTCTGCTGTCTGCTGAAGGAGAGACACGGCACGGCCACTGCAGTGTACACAAGTGTAAATCGCTGAGTCGCTGGGTTCCCTCGGCTGCTGATGTTCCTGTTTGTCATTTACCCAGAGGCTTTTGTTTGCCTCGCCCATTTTCCCAGCAAACCCAATCCAAAGTATGAGGCTCACACTTCAAAGAGAACTCTCTCCTTCTCACCACGTCTCATCTAGTGTTGTTTGAATATTTTGAACTTGGTAAAAAGTTCTAGGATTACCACACCCAGCACCGTCCCATCTCTTTATTAGTGCTAGTAAGTAGTAGTGACATAGGCTTTTGAATGTTCATACTTGGATTGTGCACAGCCATTAGGGGTATGATAGCCATAGTACAAATCCACACTATTACTTTCAAAATACAACAATCTTCCTCTTACTAATACAGCGTTAGATTCATAAGCACACCTTAAAACTCACCATTGCTCAATTCATTATTATCAGGGCTCCAACAACTTCAGTAGGTCTGGTCAAGCAGTGGCTCATGGTCACTAATATTAGTATATATTAGCAAGTTATCATTGAAACTGACATCACAAAGTCGGCGTATCTTTCTTTACTTTTTCTACTGTTTCACCAATTGATGTTTTAAAAGTACAGCCAATTTAAATCTACTGAGTGTTGCTCACTGGGTGCCCATATTGATAAAGCTTCAGTGATTTTCATTCCATAGTGCACAACCATTTAGTATGCTGCAAGGTCTACAGCAGGCAAAACTGGTGCTTTGCATTTTGAATTGGCAGCAGCTACGCTGCCCCTTCTCCTCACTACATCTGATCCACCCTCAACAGAGGCTATGCTACTGATAGATGCCACCTACTGTAATCTCATGGGGCCCAAAAAGAGCTGTTTGAAGTTATAAATAGAATAAAGGGAACTGAGACACCAGTAAAATAAACTACCCTTTTTGGTGGGTGCCTGTTACGGTTGAAACAGGGATCGAACCCAAACGCAGACCCAGAGACAGATTGGTAATGACGTTTATTCAAGACACGAAGAGGCAGGTGAGAACAGGTGGAAGGCAGGTGGAACCCTCTGCTGGTGGAGTGTAGCAGGTGATCTCAGACGCTTCGTTAGCCGATCTCCGGTGTGGTGGTGGAGCCTGGTCCCAATGTGGTTTGTGTACGGCCAGCCGGGTGATGCGGATGGTGGATAACTCACAGTTGGGATCGGTGACTAGCGGGAACCTCGGCAGGTCGGCGAAGCGGAGAGTAGCGAACCAGGAGGCCAGAATGGTGGAATGCAAGCGAGCTAACGAGCAGGCAAGCAGGAAGGCAGGCAGGCAGGCAGGCAGGCAGGAATGACGAAGACAACTGGCATAAGGAGGCAGAGGACAGGTTAGCTACAAGCTAAATGCTCGAGTAGTACAAACTAAACACGAGGGAGTCAGGATCTAGCTACAATATACCACTGTGGCTGAAAGGACGATCTGACAATGAGTGAGTTAAGATCCAGGGGTTTTATGGAGGAGGTCTGATGAGATGAATGGGAAACACCTGGTGCTGCCTGCAGGAGAGAAAAGCCACGGCCACACACAGAGACACAGACAGGGGAGGGGGAAACAGGAGAAACACACAGACATAAAGAAGGCCAGCCAGCCCAAAACTCGAGAGGGAGAGGCTGCCATGATGTGAATCATGACAGGTGCCATGAATGCAGAGTGTTTTTTGGCAGGCTGATGAGTTAAACCATCATCAGCTCGTATTCATTGCATATCACTGTTCCTGCCTGCTAAATGACAGCCACCTTTGTCCCTTGATTTTTAGCTTAGCATTCAATATAATTGTCTTACACGACATTGATTGGAAAACTTAGAACTCTGGGCTAGTTCTACACCCACACCTGGATACTGGATGTCCTCACAAACAGACACCAGACAGTTTAGAATGGCAGTCGTACCTCTCCACTAGACAGTCCAAAAACTGCTACATTTACACAACCCCTCAAAAAAATGGAGCAACAAAAGAAGTCATATTAACCAAAATAAGGCCATCACAATGTAAATCATTTTCAGAACTTCAAGACACTGAAACACTTACCCAGGAATTCCGCTGGTTGCATGTATGTTGTGGAACAGCTACACTCTTTTTTGCTCCATGCTCTATTGTCCATCAACTCCCACCCGCTGTGTTTTGAGTGCAGCACTGTTGGTCAGCTGGAGTTGAGAACGGACGAGTTCCCGCGATAATTACATTATCAGGTGTGACCTCAGTTGTACGTATGTGTTTTAAACACAGACAGACAAAAGGTTGGCATTTCCAACCAAAGGATTAGAAAAGTGCTTGGATTTATTTCTTTTGAGATTTTTGTGCTGTCGTCAACACGGAGTGTTTTATTCTGAAAATTAACCAGCTGTTATGTCATGGTGTGTGACTTCCTGTCTGCTCTGTGCTCTTCTGCATATGCAGAAATTGAAGCCTTGTGTATCTGCTGCTAGAGCTGCTACAGAGTAGATGTGCAATGCAGTGGAGTCGGTGGAAGTACACACATAGACACAGACTAGAGTGATCGGAGATGGACCGAACATGGATCTGACACAATTTAGGGGTTAGGTTACTGGCAGTCCACACATAGATATATTATTTTAGTGTTGCTGCAGGGCAGTATGAGACAACTGTCAAATTATATCTATCTATCTAGCTAGGATTTGGTAGAAGACTCACACAATGCTGGAGGTAATGCAGTTAATAATGATATTTTATAAACCCAAGTTTCTTCAGTTCATACTGGTAAATATTAAAATCACTATAATGAAAAGCACATTGTAATTGCAGTTTTTCATTTTGAAAAGTAACTGGTTACATTTTAGTTACTGCCAAAAATAGTTGAACTACTGTCCAACACTGGTTATTACCTATGCCAAAGAGGTTACGTTTTCACCCATGTCTATTTGTTGGTTCGTTTTCTCAGCAGGATTACACAAAAACTACAGCATGTTTACACAAAACTCGGATGGAGGATGTCTCTCGGCCCAGAACAGACCCCATTAACACCTGCAGATCTGGATAAAGGAATAGATCCAGGTTGTTTTTTGTGCGATAGGGCATTTTTTCCAATAGTTTTATTAATTTCTCAGTTGACAATGTGTAGGTCTTGATGAAAAGAAAAAAAAATAGACATATCAGTATATAGTATATCAGTGGCTGGTATTAATGTGTGAGTACAATTCGATGCAGATCCTAGATCTGGTGATCTTGAATTATGGTTAAGCAGTTATAGGTGGTTTAACATTCAGAATAACTAGGGCAGTGCCCTTTCAAACATGACACACAACTCAACAGATTGTCTGGTATTGTTAGGGATTCACAGATGCAGTCTGAAGCCTCCTGAACAACTCAGTTCTCAACTGGGCCGCTGCAGTACAATCAAACATGTTTGTTTTTGCGGTTTAAAATACGTCTGTATTTTTGATGTGTCTCCCGACTCATCAAAACTTGTTTAACCTTCTGCATTTGTTTTTCCTCACTGATGTGTTATTAGAGCAACTTGTTGTACAGAGTGCCATTTTAGTAACAAGCATCCAGTCCTGTTTATTTTAGAGAGGAGGGAACAAGTTGAGAAAAATTAGACCATTCAAACCACCTGGTTTATGTACTTTACCATGTGACTTTCCCCCACTAACCCTTCTTTTGCAAATCCACACTGAGTCTCAGTCAGAGAGTAGACTGACTTTGTGAGGGCGATCAAGCTCAGAGGGCCTGGTGAGTGTCTCGGAGAGGTGAGGACATTGATTAGCTCCTCTTCCGTTGTGAGGTCTCATCAGTGGGGCCACTCTGAGAAGGTTTTCTGTAACAGCAGTGAGCAGCCGCTAACGCCAGCAGCCTCATTTAAGGAACACACTCCAGTGGGGCTTCATGTGCCAGTGTGCTGCCTCTCCACAGCTGCCAGACTATTTGGATTGTCCCTGTGCCTTTGTTTCTGTGTGTGTGTGTGTGTGTGTGTGCATGTGTGTGTATGTGTATGTGTGTGCAGGTGTGTGTGTGTGTGTGTGTGTGTGTGTGTGTGTGTGTGTGTGTGTGTGAGGGAGTGTCTACTGGGGCTGATTCTCCAAATAGCCATCTGTAACCAGAGGGAATCTCCTCTCAGGCCCAGGTTACAAACAACCAACCTAATCTCTAGATTGCATCTAGCAGGATTCAACAGAGCCCTGGTGAGACACACTGCAACTGTGTGTGATCATAAGTGATGTGTCCCTGTGTAAACCTCAGTGTATGTGCATCTATGTGTATACCATGTAAAAAATAAATATAAATATATATACCGTGTGTGTGTGCACGTGTGTGTGTGTGTGTGTGTGTGTGTGTGTGTGTGTGTG
>OMLP01012230.1:7861-19694 GCA_900302685.1 Spondyliosoma cantharus | reverse complement strand
AAAGCATTTTCCTCTCTTGTCGAGCTGAATCCCCCTGTGAGAACCCATTGCAGTGACACAGTTTGTCCACAGAGAGGCGCCATCACAGTTCAGTATGAATCATGTGAGTGTGTGTGTGTGAGTGTGTGTGCGTGTGTGTGTGTGTGTGTGAGAGAGAAGCCAGACAGATAATAGCCCTGCATTCATTCAATACAGTCCTGTCCCTCAATTGTTTTTTCGACACCTTCTTTGGGGCAGGAGCGCTCAGCGGGGGTTGGAGCGCTCTGATTGGAACGACTAGGGCTCATTGGCCGGGAAGCTGCTCCGCAGGTTGTTCAAAAGGTGTGAAAGTTGATTTGAATTATGTTTCACTGGCGATGATTGGAGGCGAGCTGCTGCACAAGCTCTGCGTTTCTATCTGCACTAGCCCTGCGTGGCTGATTTCAATGAGATGAGTAAAAAATATGGCTTTATGAGGTTATTTTCATAGAGGTCGTTCTTTTTGTTTTGCAGTGTACATATTTTAAAATGTATTTATAATCTGTATGAACTTTGATTAAGCAGTATTTTGCATAAGCAGAGTGATAAATGCTTATTTTCTTCCCTCAAAGCTGTCTTTTGGTAGCTTTTGACCAGGCCCTAATAATGAAGTTACTGAACAAGTGACCTGTTGCACTAGTACGAAACTGTGGGATCTGAAGAAACTGGCGCCATCCAATTCTGGCACCACCAACCAACAACTGAAAAACATGAACCTTTGGCACTTTTGCAACAAGTTACATAAAATGCAGACAGTTTCAACATAATTATTTTTCCAAAGAGCGCCGGTAATTGAATCATCTTCAGAGCTGTACTCGCTCCTTTTGAGTCATCATAGTTTCGTGCTCCTAGAGAACCATCGCTTGTTGAATTTTAGAGGACTGCAAAATGTTTTTTGTCCCATGACCAGTATGTTTTTATAGTGTGTCACTAATGTGAAAGACTGAAAGACGTTTGGGGAATGAGAATGAATGAGACCCAGCCGAGTCTAAAAGGTATTCTTCATGTGTCGTTTAACTGACATCTTTTCATCTCTTCCTTGTACTTCGGTTTCAACCTTTTCTGTTATGTAAATATTAAAGCATTTTCTAAAGAAGACTGTGACATGTTTCCTGTGGTGCTTAATGGGGTAATGGAGTTTGATACCACACGACGGCACCAATAAAAGTAGTTAAAAGTCTCCCTCTGCTAAAATTATGCAAGTGGGTCATGTGCTGACTTATAAAAATGGGACAAAACTTTTGTGAAATGCACAGAAGATGTCTATTTTGGGAGAAATGCTGAAATAAATGAAGCTAAGTCTTACCTTCTGAAGCACTGTTATTGTAACCAAAGACCAAAAGTTGATAATAGAAACAGTTACCTATGCAATTTTTAAATTTTAACAATAATATATATCATAATAACAACTGTAAACCAAGAGTTTGTATCATTAAAGGGGCAATATGTAAGACTTCTTGTGGAAAACATCCACTGAAATGACAGAAACAACATATTTGACATCATGACGTCTGCGCTTGTGTTGCAGATACATCTGATAAAGTTAGCATGCTAACCTGCTAGCCCTGGCCCAGTCCAAGGTCAGCGCTGTAAACACCACCAACACGCCTCCAGTGCCCTGAGCTCCCAGACCAGACTGCTAGCTGCACGACTAACTGAGCTTATTAGCTACAGTTAGCGGCTATTCCGGTAATCCTGCCTGTATTTGTTTTCAGTACAAATTCGACAACATGCCAACTCTTAAATATTGCACATTAAAAACTTTAAAATGGCGCTTAAATTTATATTTTTGCACAGCTGGGCGGGAGAGGGAGGTAAACTGCTGATCCAAATGGCATCTCCATTGTGTTGATGTCAGTGCGTGTTCATTCAGTAAAGACAAAAAGAGCAGGCGTTGGTCGTAGCAGCATTGAAAGGTGCTGGTATATTTAACATTGGCGTTACAAAAAACATTTCCAACAAAGTGATGCTGTGTCATCGATTCCAAACAGAAGAGGACATGAAAATCAATCAAAACGGCATGCTCCAACTCAAGACAAGTGACATTCCCAAAAAAGGTCGTTATTTTTTTTTTTTTCATCAATGGATTCTTTTAATAACATTTTATAAGCAATAACATATTCCGTTTTATAGAAAATAAACATCTCTAGGAAATACTATACACAATTATATTAGTACATCACATCTTACATTTAAACAGCATCAAATACTTATATACACCATTAAATAATGAGCTTCATAAAAGAGAAAGTTTGGTGTGGCGTCTTTTTTTTTGCACTTTCCTTTATGCTCTAATACTTAAATATGTCTCCTTTTGATATGACCAGTACTCTGACTTGACTCCCCGCGGCTGCAGGCCGTTGTTACATAGCATGAAAGAGCGAGAGAGAGAGGCTACATTTTGAGATACAGGAACAGACAGGTGTGTAAATGGAAATCTGAGTCGGATGTATATCTTTCTGCGTCGCTGCATGAGGTGAAATAATCATACATGATGGTAATGTTTTAACAGTAATACTTCTGAGCTATACATAGATATGACGTGAGATGACCTGGCCCCCCTCCCCCTCCGGCTGGACCTTTGGAGCGCCCCCCCTCCCCCCGAACTGATCTCGCAACCTGTCAGGTGATGATGGGCGGCGTTTACTGTACATACTGAATGTGCACACAGCTGAAATGGAGTAACTGTTTTTTTTTGTTGTTTTTCTTTTTCTTTTTTTCTTTTTTTCGGAATAACACAAAGCCTGACATATACCAAGGGTGACGCAATGATGTCGAATAGTCATAATGCACATCAAAATACATCTCCGAAGATAAGAGCATTATAATAAAATACTGCGTCCGCTTTTTTTCTTAACTCTTCAGTATCGGAATATTTAGAACCTGTAAAGCACGTCATCATGTACAGTTTCCTTTTTTTTGTTTCTTAAACACAAACGCACACATTGAGATAGTACATCCAGTGGTTGGCTGCTTTTTTTTTTTTTTTTTTGATGCGTGACATCTTGAATCGGAGATGAACTTTCTTCACCCACACGGACACACGTGTGCACCAACACGCTGACGATGTGGCCTTGTAGAATGACAATGATTATCACACACACACACACACACACACACACACATTCACGCCAGCTCACGCACACGCATACACACCTCTTGGCCCATGGACAAGGTGGCCAGAGGGATGCTCCTGTCCAATCAGTGTCCGCCAGGTGTCTGAATGTGATAGCAACCCATCCGAAGGCAGAACACACACACACCTTCCTCGCTCTGCATTTCAAACAGCCCCCCCCCTTGTGCACTGGGCCCTAGGCGCACGGACTCTAAAGCGCAGTCTATCCTTCTGTTAAACAGTGCCGCTGCCTTCCAGTGAGGGGGGGGCTCAGTGGAGAAAACACATTTTCCAGGCCGGGTTCAGGGAGCTGCTACTCTCAGCGGAGAACGTTCTCCAGGGTTCGTATTGCTCCCGGCTGCACCTCGGCGGCGCAGAAGCGTCCCACCCCTCCCCCCCCAGCCCCACTGGCTGATGTGCCTGTCCATCAGTCAGCACCGTGTTTTTTAGGTACAGGTGGCTGTTGTCGGGGCGGCATTTTTGTTTGCCTTTGCTGGATAGGTGATGCTTGACCGGCTGAGAGGTGGTGTTGGTGGTGCAGGTGGTTTACTGGAATATCTTACAGGTCCTGCAGGAAACGGGAAGAGAGACTGACATAAATACAAACACAGAGAAAGAAGAAAGCACATGAGCTGAGTCGGACTTTTGGAGGCCTTCCTCTCTGCGCACATAGCATTTCCTGTCATTAAAGGGGCACTATGTAGTTTTGGAGAATTTTAATATTTACAACATTAATGAGGGTATAATGTTTTTTTTTTTTTTTCAAAACTGAATAAACAAGCTGTTCTCAGAACACTGTTTGAAGCCAGACAAGTGGCAGGGTCCGCCACATACAGGTGATTCAGTCATGACAACGAGGAGAGTTTGTCTATTTAGGCAATGACGGTCCTTTCTCCTCTGATTAAAGTGTCTTCCCAAAAACTACGCAGTGCACCTTTAACAAACCTTCCTGTGTGTCTAAACTGTTATATAAGCTGGGGTCACGTGTGCTGTATGTACCGCACATGCGTCTTTGTGAGTGTTTCTGCAGATGGGAAAGCGAAGCCGGGCTGCAGTGTGCAGGAGTGGAGTGTGGAGATGGATGCAGCTGGCCAGTGAACCAGCTCCACCGTGAAAGACACAGCAGGAACGCCCACTAATTGCGCTGGTGGTGGTGATGCTGCTGCTGCTGGTGGTGTTGCTGCTGCTGCTGGTGGTGCTGCCGGAGTGCTTTTTCTCTCCCCTTATCCTCCTCTGCAGCCCACCAGTATTTCCCATTCGCCCCTCTCCGTCTTTTCTGTCTGAACTGCCAGTTGCCCGTCCTTATGGCCTGGACTCGGACCAGCAGCTTTGCAGCCTCTCCGTCTCTTATCTCTTCCTCTTTCCATCTCCCTCTTTTCCTTTCTCTTTGAAGTCGCCCTCCCTCTCTCCCCCGGAGTACCTCTCATTCTTTGACACCTTCAGTCTTACTTGTTCCTCCGTCGCCGACTGTCTCTCCCTCTGCTGCCCCCTTTTCTCTTCTCTCTCCGTCTCTTTCGTTCTGTCGCTCTCTGATGTAACTGCCCCCATTCGTCTTTTGTTCCCACTCAGCCGCGGCACAACAGCAGTTTCTCTCTTTCGCCCTGCCTCTCTGCCGGCTGTCTTCTCTCCACGACACGCATACGAGTATGTACGTGTGTGAGCTCGCAGGTAACCTTGTTGACGAGCTGGTGTGCGTGTCACAGTGTGTGTCCCCCTTGGCTCCACTGTGTGCGCACACATTTCGTCGATATGTGTGCTCCATCACCCTTAAAACCGAGTGAACGCAGCTAGTGGGAGAGGATTCAGAGAGGGGGACCCATGGGTGGGGTGGTTGCGTGTTTCGTGTGTGTGCATGTGTGTACACGTGTGTGTGCGTGTCTGCTCCACCCTTTGATTAGGCTGCTCAGCGCAAATTGGCACAGCGCAGACCCACACACACACACACACACACACACACACACACACACACACAGACCTTCAGATCCCTCAGCTGATGACAGCTCTGCCTCAGCCCGCTAACAACAATCTCTCTGTGTCTTGCTCTCCGTTTTCTCTCTGTTTCTCTCATACTCTATTTCTGCCGCTCAGACGTGGGAGTTGAGGTGAGGAGAGGAGATGAGAGAGGGAGAGAGAGAGAGAAGAAGAGAGAGAGAGAGAGAGAGAGAGAGAGGGAGAGAGAGAGAGGGAGGGAGGAAGGGAAGAAAATGGAAAAGGGAGCTCGCAGGAGATGAGAGGTGAAGAGAGTGAGAGACGGAGGGAGCTAGCGCAGCAGGGGGGAGCAGAGGCAAAATACGGGGGAACGGGGAGGGGAGAAAAAAACGGAGTGAAGAGAATTAACGAGAGAAAGAGTGAGAGAGGGAGAATGGGTGGAGGTGGAGAGAGAGCGTGCGGGGAGGATAGCAGGCAGTGATGCTGGGTGGGGTGTTTTTGATCAACAGCCAGCTTTTCATCCCTGTCAGTCTGCACAGAGGAGAACAGGAAGGGAGAAAGGGAGGAAGGGAGAAAGGGAGGGAGGGAGATGCAGAGAGGGGAGGGAGGAAGGGAGGCCACTGCTGCCTCAATGCACCGCTGCTCCCTGCTGAATGTCAGCATCTCTCCCTCTCTACTCCCCCCTCCAGCCCTCCCTCCCTCTCTCTGCATTTGACCTTCCTCTCCGTGCTGCAGAGCAAACACACCGCCACCAGATGGCGTCTGTCTTACAGGAAACCGCGGAGACCACTCATGTTAATACAGAAATGGTGACCTGATGTAGTTGCAGTGGTCTGCAGTCATAACAGCGGGTGTTGAGTGACAGTAATACACAAAGGGCACATAACTAAGTGTTTACACAGCTAGTGGTGGTTGATATGGGCGTAGCTTGCCAAGGTCATTGGGAACGTATCGATTTTGGTAACGAAATAGCCGTCAGTCCAAGATGAGATCCCAGCCTTCATGAGTTACTGGCACAGCCGGGGTTGGATGTGGTACTTGATACCGGTGTGCGCTGAACACCAACCTGAACCCTTGTGTTTTCCCCCTTTGATTCTTTCTCTGTTTTACAAGAGCTGACAATTGTGTTTTCTGCCTCCGCACTGTATCATCTATCTAGCCATGGTGCTGCTGCTTGTGACAGCAATGTGTGAACTCAAATTTTTTTTTCTGTGCAGGGGAGAGAGATGAAGGGTGTAGCAGAGGGAAGTTGGGGGAGAATAAAATAGGATAGGGAGGGAGAGGAGGGGCGGGGAGAAAAAAAGAATCGAGATGCAGAGTGGGTCTCAGAGCAGAAAGACTACGAGGGTTCCAAAGGGAACTTGTACCGAGTGTACTTACATCTTTTACTTAATGAAAGGCAGCAGTATCGCAGTGTCATAATAATCAGTTACAGGTAAAAGTCCTGAATCAGAATTTTGAAGTATTAGCAAAAAGATACTTAAAATCAGTGGCGGACTCAGGATGTTTGAGGGGCAGGGGCACATTTTTTTAAAAGGGCGGACGCAGAAGTTGTGATATACTTCTAGTGAAGAGAGGACACTTAATCATGTTTGCCCACTGGAAGGGAATCCTAGATGGCACTTTATCATGTTTTATCTACCAAGCACCTGTATCCCCTATGAGTCTGCCAGTGCTTAACATACTTAAAAGTGCAAAGATCCATTTCAAAATGACTTATATTATATGAGTGGATTATAATTATAAAGGCATTATGGAGCTCATCCTTTATTGTTGCAGCTGGTAAAGGCGGAGCTCACTCTAATTACTTGACATACTGCTGGGTATCTTAAAGGGGCACTTTCATTGACAGAAACTAAGCAAACAACACCAAAATAAACACAATTTCCTACTGTTTTACTTTGTTTATATTTGGCAGACCCTGCCACTATTCTAGATTTTTAGTGTTATTACCTCATTAATATATAAATCTATAAATTCTGATCTTGAATTTCTTTTCCAGAACTACATAGTGCCCCTTTAATATATAGTAACACATCGTCGTTTATCAGTAGATTTCAGATGTTATAATAATCCATGATGATCTCTAATAATCTGAATCTGCTAAATCTCAAGGTACTTGAAAGAAGTATAGAATTTGCCTTCAAAATGTAGTACTTGGGTAAATGCACTGATTTCCACCACTCCATACAACTAAGCGCATGGCTGAGAGGTTGGCAGTCTCCGTCTAACCCTCCCTCCCTTCGTCTATGCATGACTCACTGTTAAAGCAGCGTGCAGTAATAATTGGGTGTCAATCAGCAGAAGTCCGCTGAAAAGATTTTTAAACCCTCAAAATGGATCATTTAAGGACTGATATGCAGCGATTAACTGGTAGGCTTTAATTTTCTTACCTCGTGTTTAGGACATTTGATGGAGAAATCATCCTCGTGGAATGTGCAGCCTGGGGCGCAAAAAGAGAGAAAGAAAAGCAAAGAGGAGAGAATAAGCAACGGTCACATGTAGAGAGTAACAATAAATGAAACAAATTGCAAGAGGCGAATAAACGCAACGACCCCCCCCCCCTCCTCAAAAAAAGCCAGATAAATGACAAAGAGGTAGGGTTAAAATGAAAAATGAGCAAGAAAGGCGGCAGAGAGGGAGAGAGAGCAACAGAGGAAAGAGAGAGACTGAGTGGATGAGTTGTGGTGCAGGCAGGCAGGCAGTCAGATATGGCTGGTGCACTCAGCAGGATTAAAAAGTGCCCCGCTCTGCTCCCTGTGCTGGCTAGGCAGACGTGGCAGGCCTTCTAATCCTCACACTGTACTGCCTTGGCATCAGGTAATATAAGGCGAACGCCACACAGCACATGTGCTGACACACACTTTTATTGACAACAACCAGGAACACACACACACAAGCAAGCACAGAAGAGAACGTACGTTGGCAATGAGACGTGATAGCATTTAAGCAAGCATTCAGGCAGGAAGGCACACACACGTAAATGCATGCAACAAACAAAAACACATGCACATTCAGTCCCCAGATGTGAAAATGGATGGACAGAGCCACAGGGGATGTGGTCAATAATGCACACATGCACACCCTCCTCCCTCTATCTCTTTTCCCCCTATCCCTCTCGCACACTCCAGGGTCCCACTTTCCCCTCATCATCCCCTTTATTCAAAGCTCCCTCCCTCTTTCCCTCCCTCCCCTAGCACTCTCAGACATCTCTCCTCACACTCAATAATGTTACTTCTTGATGCATTTCCCTTCTCTCATTTTACCGACATCCACTTTTCCCTCACCTCCCTTTCTTCCCTCCCCTTTCATATTTCTTCCTTTTTCTACCTGCTTTATTTGTAACCCCCCCATTGCCCTCTAAACCCACGTTCAATTTCCCATTCCCAATTTCCCTTCACATTTCTCCTCCCTATTCCCGACTTTTTCTTCCCTTTTCATCCGTTGTTGCTCTCTTCCTCTCTCTTGCTGTGGTCTCTTACCTATCTCTTTGGCGCAGACATAGTGGTATTTATGAGAGCAGCCTCTCCAGCAGCAGCTGAGGGACGCCCCCACAATCTGGCACTTGTAGCAGCTCTGGGGTTAGTCAGACATAGGGACATATGGACCGAGACCAATAAAGAAACAAACAAAATTGACCCATAGAGGCACACAGGGATAGAGAGAAGAAAAGGAAGAAAAAAGGTGAAAGTTAGCAGCAATTTCTCAAAGAAGCTGCACAGATTCTTAAACTGTCTGTACATGGTATCGCATAAGCATCAATGTCGATATTTGCTATCGTACCGTTTGGACTGACTTGCAGGCAGCCTCCTTCAGTCCATATAGCCTCCCAGCTACCATAATGACCCCCTTGGTCCAGATAGCACAGTTTTCATGTGCCCAGTGCTCCTTAGCCTCTGCCTCCACTTGTAGCCTTTGGAACATGTTGTCGCTGCCCTCTTGGTCACTTGAGGCCCCTGAGCCTATGGCTTGGAGCTGCTTCATCCTCCTGAACCTCTCCCGGAGAGTTAACCTTCGCGGACCACCCTCCTGACCCATTCTTTCTGTTCTTTCCGCCCTTCGGTGGCGCCAATGATGGTGTCTGCTACTACTGCCCTCTTGAGCGGATGCTTCTGCGTTGCCCTCCTTTTCTGTGCTTCCCTCTTCCTCCTTCTTTGAAGAGTGGCCTGGATCATTCGTGCTGCTACCGTTGTTGTCCTCAGTCTTCTCGGACTCTTCCCTGAGGGATTCTGCGTGCCTGATCGTCAAAAGTTTCCTAGGAACGCCATCCTCTGTGTAGTAGGGTCCACACAGATCACCAAGGTCTCTGTAATTCGCTTGCTTTCCACACAGGCTACATAAAAGACACCTCTCAGTTAGATTTTTGTTTACCAGCGGTCCCTGTAGCATGGCAGCAGTGTGTGGCACTCCCTTTGCAACTGTGAAGGGATTCCTCATTCTGAGTATGCCCTTTTTTCTACGTCTCTGAAATATTACTGCATCCTCAGGCTTGTTGACTATAGCACACCAAGATGAAAA
This sequence comes from Spondyliosoma cantharus, assembly GCA_900302685.1. Lineage (NCBI taxonomy): Eukaryota > Metazoa > Chordata > Actinopteri > Spariformes > Sparidae > Spondyliosoma > Spondyliosoma cantharus. Next base: position 10,114 of record OMLP01012230.1, on the reverse strand, counting down.
GTCTCTGGAGTTGTTAATCCGTACATAAGGACAGAAAGACAGTTTAGAGTTTTGATGAACTAGTCTGCGCCTGATTCTTTTCACAGAAATGGTCTCAGTCTGTTTTTCTGATACTGTCACGACAGGACCCACAATGCAAGTCTCCTGTTCTTCCGTCTTTTCCTTTTCCCTTCTTTCCATTTCTTCTTTTTCTCGTTCCTCTTTTTCGGCCCCTTCACATCCTGCAGCCCTTACCACTGCCTCAATAACCTCGATGGCATCTTTCATCCCAGGTTTTGGCCCAGGCTTTTTGTGGACTTTCACTGGTTTGCCAGGGATCTGCTCAGAGGAGGCTTTGCCATGTTTCCTCTTGGCTGGATTTGCTGATGGTTTCCTGCCTCTCCTAGATTTCTGAGTGAGTTCTGTGCTGGTTACCTGGGGGGCTTCTGTGATCTCATCTGGGCTGATTGGCAGAGGTATTGTGGACTCTGTGCTGGTTTCTGTCTCATCTATCTTCTCCTTCTCCTGTTGTACTACTGTTTCAATATTGGTCTCCTCGACTATGTCTGTTTCTTCAAGGGGGCCTTGGCCTTTTCTCTTCTTTCTCCTCTGCTTAAGGTGCATCTCATGGTTGTTTTTAATGGCCCTCTGCTTGGCTAACCTTGGTGTTGTAACTATTAGGCTCCCTGCTTCTAAGGCTACTACTGAGGCATCTGTGCTCTCCACCATGGCCCATCTCTTCCTTTTAGTTCTGGTGGATTTAGTGGCAACAGAAGATACATCGTCTGCGGCCTGTTGTGCCCACTTTCCTGGAGGCCTGACTACTGCTGGGTCCTCCATTGAGCTCAACATCTTGTCAGCTCCAACATCAAGCTGTGCACCTCGTCTGATGTTCTCTTGTCTTATTTCATCCTTATTTACAACTTCCTCTGCCACCTCTTGTCTCACCTCCTCTGGTGTTGATACCTCTTGACTCACCTCGTTCTTTTCTTTCCCTTGTTTCATCTCTTCTTTCCTCATTTGCTTCGTTACTTCTTGTCTCGACTCTATGCGTTTTAATTGTCCCTCTATCACCTCAGTGCTATTAACAAGTATCGATGTCTCACCTTCCTTTAGGACATGTTGAGACAAAGTCTTTGTTGTCACATCATCAGTCAGATTACTTTCTATCTGGGGAATTGGAGGGTGTTTCTTTGAGCTGGGAGATGTAATTTTCTGCACCATGGCTTCATATTTCTGTCCTCTGCCTTTGCGTGGTGGGAGAACTTTTGTTTTAGTGGGGCACTGAGGAGGCACCACAGGCACATCACTGGTAATGTCACTTTCACTGATACTGGGAAGAGTGTCTTTGAGTGGGGAAGTGACCACAGGGGCTTTCTTGGGTGGCCCTCGCTTTCTTTTGGGCCCCCGGACAGCCTTCTCTTTCGGTGATGACACAACCTGTTCCAGCAGGGGGGGTTCGGGTGGTATTGGTTTTGGTTTTGGCTTTGGACCCCTCTTTTTCTTTACTGGCATTGTAGAGGGTTCTGGACTAGGTTTCCTTTTTAGTGTAAGAGATGTCTTTTCTTCAGATTGTTCAGTTGGGACTGGTGAGGCCAGTGGTGCAGGTGGGTCTGCTGGAACATCCTTGTTTTTGACTGTGTTAGGAATGGGAGTTAGAGTTTGTTCCACAGTAACAGACTCCTCTAATTTTGGAGACACATCACTGGCTTTGAATTCTGTTATTGTCTGGGGCAGAATAGCTTCCTCTATGATTTTCTCTTTTTCTTTTGACAGCTTTTCTTGTGAGGGCTTTCTGGATCTCAGGACCATGTTCTTACTCTCCTTTTCTGCCTTTGCCTCATGGTTTGCTTGTTTTTCTTCCTGGTTAACTGGTTTTACATCCTGGTTTTCTTGTGATATTGTAGCTTTTAGGGTTTTCCTGCCCCTACTCAACATTCCTGTCAAAGGCTGAATGGGTTCTTCTTGCACCAGCTTTGCTTTAGAAACAGAGCCTTTGGGGCGACCCACTGGGGCCTTAATCGGTGCTGTGTCAGTGGGGGGCAAAACATCTGCAGGCTTGGGTCCAGGCTTAGGTCCTGGTTTTGGACCTGGTTTCGGACCTGGTTTCAGGCCTGGTTTTGACCCAGGTTTTGGCCCAGGTTTTGATCCAGGTTTTGAACCTGGTTTTGGTCCTGGTTTTCTCTTCACGTGAGGCTCAACTTTCGGTGGTAAGTCTGGTGCATTGAATGAGCGAGTGCACATTCTTGAACGAAAACCATCAGTAAGCATTTT
>OMLP01012216.1:1647-14256 GCA_900302685.1 Spondyliosoma cantharus | reverse complement strand
TTAAACAATGCGGTCCAGCTTTGATATAGCAGCAATATCTCAGACTCATCACCCTCTTTTGGTAAACTCAAAAAATCATCAAGCATTCTAGATTCATTAGATGTAAACAATTTGGAATAGCATGATTTAAAAAAACATTGTAAGCGAGTGTGCGATGCAGTGGTTTTCTACCAGGAAGTTGTTGCAAACAAACATTGTGATTTATTCTACAGAAAGGTTTGACAGGTGTAGCAAAAGTAACTAGGTGGGGCCAGACTGCAACAGCCAGTTAATACAGTCACATTTGTGTTGAGTAAATGTAAATTAAATAGTACTTTTGTACAAACACGATACTGAATATCTAAACATAGAGCTCTACCTTTCCTAAGTTCCTGTAGCTTAATGTGGAAGTGTAATTCAGCCTGAGAAATTGTAAATGATGGAAGGCATGCTACACCTGTGGGAAATCTGTGAAATTTATTTAGAAATAGCAAGCTTTTCTCACTCAATGCGCACTCAGACAGAGCATATATGGAAAGTGTGGGGCACTATTACTTTTGATGTGATCACTGACCTTGATCCAGATCTCTTTGTGGAGTGGGACCCATTCTCTCTCTGGTATTTCAGGGGAAGAGTAAAAAGTGACACATTCAGCGGCTACACTATCCATTAAGAGCGGGCGCAGCAGGGTGTTTTTTTTTTTATCAAAATGCAGCGCTCATTGGCGGATTGAGATTCATGTCTCGCAGTTCAGATATGATAACCCTCGCTACTTGGCCTTCAATTCACATCTCTTTTTGCCTAACAATTCATCCCTCTCCCCTCCCTCTTCACTTGTTCTCCCTCCACACTTTTACTCTCACTCCATCTTCCCCCATCTGTTCTTTACCCTGTGTGTCATATCTCTTTTACCCCCCTCCCCGCCCACCGCCTCCACCACATCTCTAGTTTTTTTTCCCCATCCCTTCACCTCTCCGCCCGTGCCCAGCGAGAAACCGTTGGAACTAGCCGCTCCAGAATTCTGATCAGCCACTTTGTGGTCTAAGAAGGCTTGCAAGACTGCCTTTCCGATTAATCAATAGTTCCATTGGCTGCGGTTAACACCTGTAACCTCTGCATTACATGGAGGGAAATCTTCAGTCCTGGAGCAGAATAGCAAACATCTAACTTATCCCGGCTTCAGCCAAATCCTTCTTATTGCAAAACATTTTTACCCACTGAGCAGATAAATTCTCCAGGATTAGAAACACGGACGTCTCTCTATATAAGTTTGAGCGAGTGTGTGAGTGAGTGAACAAGTGACTGAGTGAAGGAGTGAGTGAGTAAATGCTGATCAAAAAAAAAATAAAAAAAAAGCCTACCTGTGGGCTGTTTTTGTATCCGCTTCAACTCCAAGGTTGCCATATGGATGCGTAAGGAAAGTGAGGTACACTTAGATGCTGCGATAGAGGTAAATGAAATTCATACCGCAGTATCTAGGTCATTTGTAAGGCCCAAAGCAACATTTCCTTCCCTGCCTGCCTGCCTTTTCCGTGTGTTGCTCGAGTCTGTGGAACATCAAGGAGATGAAAACACTCCACATCCTGTATATGCAACAGCTCACACAAGAATTGTGTGTGCTTGCGAGCGTGTCAGCCTGGCCCACAGAGTTCCTTTTGACAGTTTATAGATAGAATGAGCTATTAAAGTATCAATACGCGTCGATAAACATTTGTCGGAATGATGTGCACAACTAAATCAGCGGCAGTTATCTTGATACCTGGAAAGAGTCAAGAACCGCGCTGGGTAATCAAGAAGATTTCTAAACTAATGTTAGTGACCATTAGCAGAGAGGAGAGGGGCACTCGTGATCCCGGATAAAGTCACATCATTTGGACCGTCGCGGAAAAAGACTCAAGTCCTCCGCAAAGAAATCCACAGTCCAGCAGCATTAAACAAATTGAACAAATCATAACAAGCTTATTTAAGCAGCTGAGAGAGACGGGGATGGTCTCATGTTACAATCCACATATGGACGGCAAATAATAATGTGATTGATACATGTACATATCTACGAAATTCCCCCTTTAAATCATGAAACTCTTCTTCCTCAGATTAGATATATGTTTGTTTTTCTAAAACAAAAGATATAGTATAGTTGTAATATCCATTTAACTATTTATTTCCCTTGTGTGTCAGTGTAACACATGTATTGCCGTGGATTGGATCTGTTCAGCAAACATTAGATGAATGTGGGTTTTCATACATTTGGTTGGCAATATTAAATGACTGAAACTCAAAGCCGAGCAGAGGTGCGGTCTGGCTATTTGTAGTCGCAGAGTTTCTAATAACAGAATTCCTAAAATAACAGTAAGATGCAAAAGGTCTTGAAAAGAATAAAAGATGTAGTACTTTATGTAATGATAATTGTCCCGGGGATGATGTTTTGTTTGAGTTCAAAAATACAAGTATTGTTGATGATACAAAGAAATATTAGCCAAAATCCTCCATTAATCATCCGTCTACGTTTAAACTTATACTGTTGTTGCGGACTGATAAAAAAACAAAACAAAACTTAAAGGTAATCTGCCTTCTTTTGGGTCTAGTAAAGATTAGCTTAGTGTAACTAATTACCCGTTTATTTAAAGGTCCAGTGTGAAGGACTTAAGGCCGGTCTAACATTCATAACTTCACCTATGTATGAGCATTTTATTTCTACAGATGTAGCAGGCTGTCTTCCACTAAGTCTGCCATGTTGCTACAAGGAACTTGTGAGGGGGCCTTTGACAAAGGGGAGGGCTATTCAGTTGGTTCAAATCTGCAACCTCACCCACGTCTTTGGCTGCTTACGGGCGGTGGACACAAGCTGTGAACACAATCATATCATCACTGTATAAAGTTGATATTTTGCCAATAGTTTCCCCATTGACACATCCAGCAGTTACAGAGCAGCAAATGACATTCATTAGTTTTTGTTTTTCATTTGTTTCTGTCCACTTGATGAATGCAAAGCCAACATTCACTCACACTCCATCACACTTCTTGCTTGTTTTGGCCTCCACATACTCCTGAGGGGAAATATATTGCTGTTTAGCCGCTAAACGCTCCCCTGTGCTCGCCAACCAGTCACCAACGTTGTCTGTCAGAAAGCGATGCTGACGAGAATGTTGAGAGGGAAGTACAACGGTGAGTTATGGGCAGTAAAACCAAAACAACAAGTGAAGGAGAACATAACAGAGCTGCACTCAGGTGATTCATCTCTTTCATACGAGCCGCTTTAAAGGAAAAAACATGGTTGCATTAAACTGTTGCACAAGTTTTGAGCAGATTGAACAGACTTCTGGCAAAATAAATTGTGAATCACTGCATGCTTCCATCAGCTACCTTTATGCAAATATATTCAACACGACGTTACAGTTAATCAAGCACCAGCAACTTTGATATATCGTGGCATTTCACTGCTGCTTCCCACCTATCATAGCGTTTTCCTTTGTAATGAATTAATTCCACTCTCTTCATCACGCGTTCCCTTTGGTGTTTATTTCAGCCTCTGTGGTGACAGATAGCGAATTAAGGGACACATAAAAACAATTGGATGGAAACATACCAATTGAAACAATGTTTAAATGACAAGGAGATCACAGAGTCGTCGGGTAAGTTTGTTTTTCAAAGTCTTTTGTTGAGAAAACCTCAAAGCTGTGCCAGCTCACAGTGTGACATTATTAAAGTAACAGCTTGTACAGTGTAACTTATATTTACCTGCCTGTTTTATGGTTCAAAATACTTTTGTTTCTCCGGTTGAGAACTGGCCAAGATATTTCAGATGCACCTGCACATTTTTAGTATGGGAAAGATGTTCAATAGGATAAAAACCTTGGTGACTAGCATCAGATTTTTGGCATCAGGGGATAGATAAAAGTCCACTCTGCAGAAAGCACGGATGCTTTCCTCTTCATTGACTCATTAGTCCAGAATGCATTGCAGCCACAGAGCATGTTAACTCCTCCTTTTCAGACAGTTCCTGCTAAAGGGTAACTCCATCAATTTTAAACTTTAATGTGTGTTTACAGGTCTTGAGGAGCGCTGCTGCATATGTGAAAAACGTGGTATAAAGGTTTTCGAAGCTGCACGTTATCTGATAAATCGCTTCCAGTGATGTCACTAAGTGGCTGAAGTGCATTGTGGGTTAGATTCAGGATTTCTCAGTTCAAGCAAGTGATCAAAGTCGATACACCAGAACCAGAGATATCACTTTTTTCTTTCAAACTTTCTGCTTCCTTTTCAAAACCTGGTGCCTACATTACCCACAATGCAATGTAGACACTGGGTGACATCACTGGAGGCAAATTATCAGATTAAGGTTTTACATTTTAAAATAGTTGTTTGGACTTGTTGCCTCCAGCAGAGATTTACATACCAGGCAGATATGCAGGTGGTGATAGTATTAAAGGGTAACTCCACCAATTTTATACTTTACAGTGTGTTTACAGGTCTGAGAGAGGACTACTGCATATGTGAAAAAGTAGTATAATGCCTTTTGTGGCAGAGGAAACCGCACGTCAACTAATACATTTCTTCCAGTGATGTCACTCTGTTGCTTAGTTACATTCTGGGTAATACAGGCACCAGGTTTTGAAAAGGAAGAATTAAAAAAGCCGATATCTTTGGTTCTGATGTATCGATTGCATTTGATGTATTTCTATAATGAGTCCACCAGTGGTGCCTTCATTACCCACAATGCAAATTACATACAGAGTGACATCACTGGAGGCAATTTATCAGATTGCATGCAACAAGACCTGCAAACACCTGTAAACACTTTCAAGTGGAAAAAAAATGGTGGAATTACCCTTTAATGCTATCACCGTTACATCATTCTCTAGCATGTAAATCTCAGTTGGATGCAACAAGTCCAAACAACTTTTTTTATTTTTTGTATTAAAAAGTTTGAGACAAATGGATGCAAATGGATCCCACGGCAAACTAAATTACAGCACTTCATCATAAAGATGAACACAAGCTGATGATATACAGTGTGAGTGTTTCTGGGGGTGGAATCCTCCTTTAAACACAGCTGCTCTCATCCGTTTAACTGCATCCTGGCTGCTTCCGCCGCTCGAAGATCACCGTTGCCTTTTTGCATCAGATCCTCTTCCTTGATGAATTCCTATCAGATGAAGTACGGTTCCACCTCTCTAAACCTCCTCCTCCTCTGCGTCGCTCCTCCCTGCCACCTCCACACGCCCTGATCACCATCCCCCTCACGACCTCACCCACACACTCGTCCTCCATCCCATCCTTCCCTTTCTCCACGTGAATCTCAACATCCCAAGAGTGTATACCCCCCTCTCCCCCCATCCGTCGGCCCTGACCCTCACACATTCACAGCCCACTGCTCATACGTAAACACAAACGTCCTTCGTGCACACATGCAGTACACACAGAAACGGACCACGGAGTCGACTTCTGGGAGCTCGTAGTGCACGTTTCAATCGCACCTCAGCAGCGTTTAGTCCTTGGCTGGCTGATCGCGCCGCTGCAAGGATTGCGTTGATGAAGGACGTAACACGATCAGTATCGAGCGCAATTCTTAATAATGCCTATTAATTACAGCTCTCGCCGTCACACCGGAGACTGCAGCGTGTTTGCATCACGCCCTTTGCGGTGACTTTAATCCTACAGAAACACAATCCCTGCCTCTTCATGTTGTTTCTATTTGCATTCAGTGAATAATGCAACACACACACACACACACACACACACACACACAAACAAACACACACACACTTAAAACTACATAAAGTAGCTTCACAGTGCTTTTTTCATTTCCCAAAACATACTTGACAATAGCTCAGTAGCAGGTAACTCAGTCTGGGAAGCAGATTTCGAGCCCAGACAGAGATGGTAGCTGGGAATAAAAACAGATTGTGGCAGTTGACAGGTGGAATGAAAAGCGGGTAGTTTTCCTTGATGTCGGAGAGGCTCAGAAGCAACTAGATCAAAGTTTTCGAGTGACTTTTAATATTTATCCAAGAAAAAAAAATTCTGAGAACATCAGTAGTTGTTTTCCCTCTTTCATTTTAACTGTTTACTTTGCTAAAAGGGCCCCAAAAAAATGTGGCATGATTTTAATCACCGTTTGCTAACAGCGGCGGAGGACAGAGAAGCTGTCCCACTTTTTTGCCCGAACATATATCTTTGTGCCAGCTGTTACAGGTGTGTTTACTGTACATGCAGCCTCTCTTCGTCTTCATCGGGAAACACTATAAATGTCAGAAAACAGAGATGATGGAGAGCAACTCAAATCACTCCCACAGACAGCTTATCGACCCGCAGAGGTTCGATTATGGCTGCGGCGGCAGCTGGTGAGCTTTGAGTAAAAAACTTCATAACATTTACATTCCTCCCTCATTAGTCACATATTTTACCCAAAAACCTTGAGAATTAATTATCGGGCCCTGCTGCCAACTAAGTCTCATTGATTTCCCCTCCCGTTTTTTATTCCCCTCCAAAATGATATAAATTATATCCGTCAAGCATAATGCAGGGGCATACAACTCTCGGCAGACCAGGATTCACAATGCATATTTTAGTAGAGGGGGGAGGCGTGCGCCGGTGAGTGTGTGTGAGAGGGAGATCGATAGTTCTGTTTGTCTGGGGTTTAGTTTTCTGCCACTATGAAATATCCAGGATCGTTTTTTGGAACTGACGCCTAATGTTTAAAAAATTAGAAAAACGTGCGATCGCTACATGTTTGAATGATAAGTATTCTCCAATTAGAAAGCAATTGATGATCCATCTATAAACAGTGTAAGAGAGTGAGTAAAAAAATATACTGGGATTAATGTAATTCTGTAGTATTCAGTGTGGAACTTCTTCCGTCGAATGCTAATGAGAGTTGTGATAAAGAAAAAAAATGTTTTGATCCACTAATTTGACAGATTTCTGTGTCAATCTTTCAAATTAAAGTGCAAAATCCTCAGTTTTTTTTTTTTAATATTCTCTGCTCCTTCCTCCTCCTCTCACCGCTTTCCATTTTCAAGTCGCAGGTGATATTCCCCCCCCCCATTCCCAGCTGGATTGTCATCGACTGTCATCAACGGCAGCGGACCTTGAACCAGATACAAGATGAGGGATTTCTCTGCCCTGCGTAAAGTGTGTGCGTGGCAGCCAGACTGAGAAAGAGTCTGTTGCTGGAGGTAGGGAAGCACAGAGCGCCATGTCTGAGGCCTACCAGGAGACCTCCGATAGCCAGCGCACCGTGTCTTAAATCTCTACCCTGGTGTCATCTCCCCTCATGTTCCCAGCCTGGCCCAAACAGTGGCCTGTAGAGGGCGGGGGAAGCAGCTGGTAGGTGAGAGAACCGTGCATGAGGGGGAACATGCGCTTTATGCTTCATCGGCACCGGTGTTTTTCCTCGACTGCGCCTCATTTTTATTTTACACCTACCAAGGTCTTTAGTCACTTCAGCAGTAAAGCCATGTTTATTATTGGCAGGAAAAGCCGTTCTGCTTGGGTTTCTAGAGACCGCAGCTCAAAAAAACCTACTTGATTTTTATTTTATCAACTTCATGTTTCATAAATATAAACCTGATTCTGAATTGCTGACGTGTTTCCAAAAGGTGGATTACTTCTATTGTTACTCCCATCTGTGAAATATTTGGTTAAGTTCAATAGATTTCAAGCGCTCTGTCTGCGACTGATGTTGATATGACTCATTAGACAAAACTACTGCTCAAAAGTAAGTGTAAAAAGTATTCATCAAGCTTTCATGTGTCATTGTTTTGTAACATTGAGTCAGACAAGATGTCAAGTTGCTTTTTTTCTATTAAATAATTGACCTGAAGATTGTTTTGTTGTGAGTTGCAGAGTTTTGAAGATGTCTGCCTTCTGTTGAATGTAACGGAACTAGATGGCACACAGGTTGTTGTGCTCAAAACACCGATTAAAAGAAGTGAACAGTAATGCGTCTTTTCAGCAATCGTGACTCGGTTGCTTGTGATAATCTACGGAGGTTGTATATTCTTTCTGTTTAGTCCTGCATAAGGAAGCGTGCACCTAATCATGGGAGAGGGGCTAGCTAAGTAAGCTAACTGCGCTAGCTAACGTTACGGTTCAGACCATGTTTGCATCCTGCGCTGTCACAAGCACCCGGTTAGTGAAGATAACCCTACAGACCTTGTATTTTCTTTCTGTATCGCCACGCAAAAGGAAGTGAGCGTCTACTCATGAATGAGAGGCTAGCTAACTAAGCTAAAGTTATAACGCAGGCATAGAAGATGCCATTAATGTTTACATCCCGTGCTGTCATAAGCACCTGGTTATTCACGATAATCCCAGGCGATGTTGTCGGCATTTTCATGTAGGAACTGTAATCTTTCTAATGACGAACACCGTGTCAATGCGTAGAGGGAAGCATGGGAGTGTTGGATGTAAACAATATGGCATCCTTGCCTGAGCTATAACGTTGGCTAGCTTAATTAGATGGCCTGTCATTCATGAGTAGATGCACACTCAGAAAACGCTGTGTATTATCTTGAGTAACCGGGTCATTCTTTCTTAATAAAGAAAATTCCTGTTATGTTCGAGGGAAGACATCTCTAAAGATGATATATTTTTTTTATTTTTCAAAATTCAGCAAATCACACTAAAAGAAATCTAGATAGGAAATAACACAATGGGTAAAAGGAGAAATCTTTTTTTATATATGCATTGAGCTACAAATATTGCATAATATCCATCCCATAAATCATTATGTAGTTTTGAAGTCACTCGATTAGTTAAATGGAGATCACCTGTGTGTAGTCAAGGTGTTTTGGCTAACTTATAGCTTAGCCCAACTTTTGGTGAACCTGCAGCCAGCTGGGGTTACTATTGACAGAAAAATCTCTTAAATATAAATATAAGATATGAAATAACCAAGCTGGCCCACTGAATGTCATTGAACTCTACAAGAATTGCCAAAAGGAGAGAAGAAAGAAGCTTCATAGTTATCACAATGAAGTATGTAAGGCCGTAGTACAACCTCTTAGGCAGCAGTATGAGGTGGCGTCCTTTATCCTGAAGGCAATGACAGAAGTCTTGGATGTGTCCATCAGTGTCTGTGCTTTCACAGCACCTTGCAGCCTCTGTCTGCGCTCCGCCTGCTCCCTGAGCGCTGCACAGCTGTGGGTGTCGCCGGTGACAGGTCAGCTAATTAGAGCGGTGCTGTGTCTGTCTGCGGCTGTGACGGGGAGCTGCCGGGCAACATGACTCTGCGCGCACTCATCCAGGCCTCTGGCTCCACTTAGGCGCCCATACATACGCAGACTGATGCATGCAGAAATGTTTTGACACGTATGTATTAACTTTGCATTAAGAACAGTGGCCGTAAGAAGTCGGGACTTCTTGAGCTTTCGTGTAGTTGTTGATGATAAGAGAGGGCGAATTGGATTCATTCGTGGATTTTTGTTATCCATGAAATATATTGAAACATTCACATTTTTATCAATAAAAGCAGGGAATCTGTGATTTATCTGTGATCTGTGATACTATTTTAAAATTTTACACTGGAAGTCAATTGAGAAAAAGAGTAGAAAAAAGTTCTAACTGTTATTCTGTATTTGGGGAATAACAATTGATCTATGAGATTTTTTCCTTGCCAAAGGTCATGAAGAGTTATAATACATAATGAAGAAATTACTTAAAGCTGCAATATATAAGAATCAGCCTGTTGAATTCATACTCAAAACAATTGGGGGCAGCTTATCACCGGGGTAAACTGTTGCAAACGTTAACTGCTAGCTCGGTTAGCTGTGCAGCTAGCTGTCTGGACTGAGAGTTCTGAGCACCAGGGGATTGTTGGTGTTCACAAGGCTTCCACAGGAGCGACCTTTCAAATTCTTAGTCCAAATAGGGGCAGCATATCACAAGAGTAACCACTAACTCCTGCAAACTGTAGCTGCCATTAGTTAACTCATTTAGCAATGCAGCTATTGATCTGGATTGAGACCAGGGAAGTGTTGATGCTGTTCACACAGCAAGCACAGTAAATTTAATAGATATCTCTGCGATGCAGTGCTGAGTCGTTAAAACTCTTTGTTATTTTCTCAGTATTTGAAATGAATTTTTTTACATATTGCATCTTTAAACAATGGAAATAAAAAACAAATAATAAAATTCATAAGAACACAGGCGGAGTGAAACCATCACTGTGTAATTTGTAAGTTCATATTGCCATAATTAGGTGAGTGACCTTGAAGGAAGCAGCTCTTTTACCAGTAAACTTGTTTGTATCCCACAGAGCCATTAGCCATTGTGACCTTCGGTGACACCTCGTCACCGCGACAACCACCATCTCTGCGAGCTCGCGTGACCTCCCCGAGCTGCGATGCTTCGTCATAACATGACACCTCCCTGCGACACAAAGTTTGACCCTTTGCCCCGAGCGACGACCATACTGTAGAAACAGATGGAGGGGAACACACACTGACAGACACACACACACGTAAGAGACATGATGCATCTTCCACTCAGGACTCATATTGTATGTAGATCTAGGAAATGCACACACACACACACACACACACACACACACACATCTGTCTAACTGTGCCAAATTAAATCCCTAATATGGTATGAAACAGATTCCAGGACATGACAGCGCTATCAGATCTCTACAAGCCGCATTCTCTGTGAACTATCACTTTAATATTGTCAAATATGAACATGGTCCATTTGACGGCGGCGTATCTATATTGCTGCAGTATCCAGTTCTTTCTGAGTTGCTGCCAAGGGAGGTCTTAGAGGTGAGCTTCTTTTCTCTCAGATAAATTGCTTATTTTTCCTCCTTCCTTCTCCATGAACTGGACCTTTCGCCCCGGTCGGCCCTTTGGTGGCTCCGGAGTCATCTACTTTTATTGCACTTAATGCTCCGAGGTACAAAAACAGCGGTGATTCTCGGGGACTTTCTCGCCCTGACACCCAGTGTAAGTGCCAATCAATTTTTAATCACAGCCGAATCGATAGTAGCAGCTTAATTTTGAATAAGAAGAAAAAAAAAAAATGGAAATCAAATGGAAGATCTGACGGATTTTCTTTGATTGAATTTGGTCATTGGTTATCTGCGTACTCCAGAAACCTGATCTCCGAGGAGGTTCCTGGGCGACGGCACACCCCGGGGTCGTATAGCAAACAACACAAAACACATTTAATGGCCGGCTTATGTGAAATATTTAAATATTCATTTGTGCATTTTCACGTGATATATGCTGCAGCAATAAAGTGAGATTAGAAGGCCTATTTGAGAGTTTTTTCACTCGTGCTTAATGGATTGGGGAACTTTTTACGACCTGCGCTTTGTCCCCGTTGTAGTAATAGTGACGCTGCCTATTTTTTATCCCCCGGTTCATAAAAATCACGTACTCGAATGATTAATAAAGCAAAGACCGGGTTGGCTGGAATCCCAAAACGTGCATGATGACACACGAAGGTGCGAGATAACGCCTGTGAAAAAAAGACGCTCTCCACGCTCTAAACAATCGTGTGTGGGCAACCCCTTAACACAGACGACAAGAAAACATTGTGTTCCTGCCTACGGAAGGTGCAGGGGGGGGTTGATATACGACTTGCGCATCCTGAGGAAGACGTAATCGACAATTTGTCTTGCATGCAAATATGTAAATGACAGGGCTGCATCTAAGTGGCTGATTGTGAAAAAAAAAACAACACTGCAATAAATGAGTGGCATATGGTTCCGGTCGTCTCTTTGTTGGCAATTCCTATACACAAGGCAATATATATAGGTGGAACTGCAGATTCAGCAGAAACCTTAACTGGAGCCTTATGCTGTCTCCCTGTAATGACAAAATGAAGTTTGGAGTTTGGGAGTTTTGCTCCACTGTGTGTTTTCTATTGGCCGGGAGATAAAAGGGGAAAGAAACAATATTTCAAAAATGATCTTTTTTTTCTTTTTTTTTGCTCACTAAATAATCATAATCTGTATTAAGCATGCCGCTCCATGCTCTCCAGCATCTGATTTTAAATTAATGTAATTCCTATTTTGTTTGTCTACTAAAGTGTACTAAGATCCATTATCACCGCGTTTCGATCGTAACCTACGAGGCCGCGGCCTGCTGAGTGCCAAGATGTAGAAGCTGTCCGATGAGTCTCAACGATATGCAAAGCTCCCCTGTTAATAATTCATGTCTGAGTTTACAAATGGCACTGTTGCGCGCAGACGAATCAGTCGAGTCGTTGAAATGCTGTTTGGAGGAGATGAAAGTTTAATTCCTGTCCTAGATTACTCCTCCTCATATCTAAGCAGGCACATTATTTTGCCTCCACCGATGCTTTTTTTCCCGCCTGCTGTAATGGGAAATGAAGGGAGACGTAGGCTGCAGCGGTGGGGACACAACCAGTTATGTACTCATCGAGGATCCGCCCTGATAGGTGACAGCTGGGGCGGCTATTTGCATCGCTGTTCGCTGTCCTGTTAGGCCACAAGCTGCTGGAGGGGGGGACAGGGCCAGTACTGTAAATGTAATGTTAATGTGTGTGTGTGTGTGTGTGTGTGTGTGTGTGTGCGCGCATGTCTATGTGTGTGTGTGTGCCGACCGTGCCCCACTGTCCTGCAAACTGCTGTGTCATTCTCCTCGCATTCTCCCTCTAATA
>OMLP01012215.1:19266-31291 GCA_900302685.1 Spondyliosoma cantharus | reverse complement strand
GCTGGCGGTGGGAAGCTTCTTATCTAGGACAGATTTGACTCATAAGCAGAAAGACTTCCAGTTTAACTCAATGTTATGATTGGATTTAGCCAATTTAAAAGTGCATTAAAATTTATAGATCAGACATTTTTTTTGGACAGTTGAGTAGTGTTCCATTTCAGATGGTACAATACTTGTGAGGAAACAGACTAAATATTTGCTGTCTGGGTCAGGATTTGTGCTAGGGTTACATGGTCTGTAGACAAACAGCAAACAACTCGTCACTTTGAACTTCGGCACTGTTGTCAGATGATATAAAATATTGCAATGTTGTCCCAAAACTGTAAACAGTTCAGTCACAGGATCCTTTTCCAGTGTTTCCAATGTTTGTTATGGTTCACTCTAGCCTGTAAAGCTACACGTTGACCAAAGGGTCAATTCAATGGCCCGGGCCTCTGTATTAACAAAATACTGTTTTCCATATTTTAGGGTGGTAACCACGTGAACCTAACAGATAGTTATGAGGCTGAAACAATGAACAGCTTGTTACACATGCCCCAAACTTGTTTGAAAGTCTACACAATTTATTTAATCAGTAGGGCCTTCCAATACCAGCCATAGAAGAACTTACATCCTTTTCTTATACCGTAATATAGAAGTACTCTTGTACTGCTGTCAGTTTAACCTTTAGCATTGCATCAGATTTTATCAAATGGATCATATGTTGCGACTAAAGAGGGGCTTAAATTGTTGTTTAAATGGTTAAAGTAGCATCAAATGGGACAACGTAGACTGTTACCACCTGACAGCCAAGGCCAAATAATGCAAACACAACATGTAAATTTAATCCATGTTCTAACACACCGTGTCACCGAGTAAGACCCCCCCTCGAGAGATAAAGTTTGCAGACCACTAGCTTACGTAGTTTTAGCATCCTCAGAAACTACTAGTAAATGGGTCTCAGTATAAAACCGCCATCAAAAAAACACAAATAATGCTCTGAACAGCACCAAACTTCAGCAACATTACAAATAGGGTCCCAGCACATATTTCGAGGCATCAAACATTTGATATCGTTGCCGGATTTGTCGGAAAAGATAAACAAAACTCACCACCCGAAAAGCTTCCTTGTTGTGGAGAAGCCCCATGAGTCAATTACCTAGTGCAGTAGAGTAATGATCATCATTGAGCTGCAAACTCTACTGCACTCGGTAATCGACTCACAGGGCTTCCCCACAACGAGCCTGCAGCAGGAGAGGTGAGTTTTATTATCTTTTCCGACAAATCCGGTTTACTCTGTGTCACGGTGTGTTAGAACATGGATTAAATTTACACCGGAATATCCCTTTATGTGTTTAGTCATGCCGTACATCGTAAGAAAATTTCTTGTGATTCAGTTCAAAGCCAACAATTTCAAGATTAAACCACATCAGCCATGTACAATCAACAGTCAAGTGCCAGCTGACAGTCAAGCGTGTACGAATTTTTGGCAACTCACCGATGGTGTGTCTGCGTTTTTCAGTAGTTCATCTAAATCAAACAAAAGCTTTCTTCTCTTATTCCTAAACATCCAGTACATCCATTTCGGTATCCCATGCCTAAATGGCGATGAAATAGCAATGAACTGTGATCGCAGATGCTTATTTATGCCTTAATTCGTTTCAGTGTTTTATTTAAACATTATTTGAACGCAAAACAATGTTAACCTGTTAACTACATAACTAAAACAAAAAAACAAAGATGTTTGCCAACCTTGGACCTCTCGCTTGACAAAAGCAATTAGGCACGTCTATGCCCGCCATGTGGCCTGCAACAGCCAATTAGTAATTCCATAGACTGGAGACCCAAAATGATTGAATAAATTCATGTTTTGTCCTGTGTTGTTGCAACTCTGAGGGAAATGGAAGTGATCAAGTTGCCTTCGCAGCAGCGATGCCAACGGTAATACCGCTTGGAAACGCATGGGGGCAAAGTTGTCTGTTGCCCCTTTATATGAACTACAAGTACAGTGTGCAGTACATGAGTGAGTGAACTGTTAATTAGGGCTGTCTAACATAATCTTGATTTCAGAATCTGGAAAGCTACCAGCATACTTTAGTCACAGGTTTATCCTGAGTGAAGAAATATACAATAATAACTGATAGACAGCAGGGTTGTGACCCTCTTCCTACCAGTTGACTTGATATCTATTTTTCCGGTGTTAGAAGGCTGAAACTATTTCCCCAATGGACTTTGTTTAAATCTAGTTAGAATAACAGTGATTTCTCAGTACAATAAAAAGGACAATTATTGACTTATGTTATGCAACAAAACCTCATCCCAATCTGCCAGCCACACCCTGGGACAAAATTTGACCTTGGTTATGCTACTTGCTGTGGTCCTGTCGTGTTTTCCAGCTAATTGGGCCCAGTATAGGTCATCTGCATGCTTATATTTGCATAAAAATATAGGAGAGAATAAAACGTTTATGTTTGGCTTACTAACCTTTTCACAAGAGACTGAAACCGTGATTATACTCTGAATATTTTCACTTTCAATTTACTCTGGTTTCAAGTAGGATAGGCTTTCCAGGATACATTTTGTAACCAGCTCAAATATGGTGTGTTGTCTACAGAGATTTGCTGTCAATCTCATTTTGTCCATCTTGCTGTATTTCTAACAAACTTTTACACAACTATAAGTCTTACTGTGCTACTCAACAGAGCTTATTTTCCAAATAAATAAAAAAAAAAATCAAAGCAGAATTCTAGATGTTACTGATTATTTTATTCAAATTAACTGTGAGGGGAGGGCTGCTTGTCAGAACACAGGTGGTGTTCGACATATTGAGGATCCAGATCTGCACTACGGGCTGTCAGAGCTGGTGGATAGTCAGACTTGACTGTTACACACACATGCACGCACACACAGTTAAACACAGCCGGGAGAAATACTGTACAAACTCCAGCGTCGTTGCCATTGTTACTGTCTGTTGCAGTTACCACAGCAACTAATGCACAAACACACACGTCTAGGCTTGTGTTTGCACACATGTCTGTACCCCCTGCCCTCACCCCTCCCCTCCGCTGCATCGCACACATATATTCACACACGCACACACACACACACACACACACACACACACACACTGGTGTTGAATGACAGTGCTCTCCTGACCTTGGCGGCACTTGGAGCTCGTCCAAGCGAGAGGCTGCTGGAGGTGTTGAAGCCTGAGCGGAGCAGCAAGGTGAAGGACAGGCAGCCCTGACAAACGCCGGAGCTGCTCTGCTCTTCATTCTTCACCTCACACTCCTCTTCCAGCAGAGGCACTCATCAAATTATTTTGACTCTACACTCACCCACACATATATGCACGCACACTTTTACACATGGCCCCCCTTCGTTACCACTGCTGCTGCTGCCGTGCTTGCCGTGACACCGCTGTTCTGTTGACGCTGCCATTCTTGACTCCTAAAGCAAACGCTCTCAGATTGTGAGAACAAAAGCGCCAGCCACAGCTATTTCACTTAATAACACACTTCTTGAGCACCAATTAAAATGCCTGTCATACACTGTGCCGTCTTCTGTGATAATTGTGTAAAGATGGGAGGAGGGTCTCCATTTGCCCGATTATAAAGAGAGGTGTGACGCAGAAGCATTTTATTATAAAGATGGTGATATTATATCTTATCAGCGTGGCAATCAGGTACATTTTGTTCTTAGTGGTGAAGAACTTTTGGTGTGACAGCAAAAGGCCTCAGTACTCTTTGGTTGTATTCGATAGGCACAATGCCAACCACTTCTCACCTCCACTACCTTCATTGCAAATAGCGACAACATTTTTAAATGCAAGGGTTACACACTC
Source organism: Spondyliosoma cantharus (assembly GCA_900302685.1). Lineage (NCBI taxonomy): Eukaryota > Metazoa > Chordata > Actinopteri > Spariformes > Sparidae > Spondyliosoma > Spondyliosoma cantharus. The sequence continues at coordinate 27,468 of OMLP01012215.1, read as the reverse complement.
CAGGGAATGTTTAGTCACCTTTATCTCTTTACTCGTCATTGTTCTTTGATACGTTCGTCACAGCAAGGACTGTTTTTAAATCAATGGCGTCAGAACACATTCGATTTATTTGGCTGATGTTTTTATCCAGAGCGAGGGAGATCTGGGAAGCAATTTGAGGGTCAGTGTCTCGCTTGAGGACAAGAGGAGCTGAGATCGAACCATCAACCCTACATGTGAAGGTCCAGTGTGTAGAATTAAGAGGTATTTAAAACATAATTATGAATGGCAGACCCACTCTACCAAATGGACTACAGCCGCCTGCAACATTGCTCAACAAAGTTCAATGTGACAAGAAACTCAAACAATCAGGCAGCATGTAACAATAGTTCAGATGGATTATTGAAAACTCTTGCCATTTGGGGGTCAAACCCAAAGTGAGCCCACCAGAAATGCAGAAATCCCTCATTGCAAAGGAAAATTGTGTGAGCAGAGCTAAGTCTGTACATGTTATACTTTGAGTGTGGAAGGTTGAACCAAATGCAGGAGACCGCAGACAGGCTGATCAATGGCGGGACTGTTATTAAAAAAAAACGCGAGGAACAGGTAAATGGAGCATACCGAGACTGAATCGACAGCTGGACTGAGATACACACTAAACCGACAAGTGGGTGAGGTGCAGGTGGAGAGATAGGCAGAGAAGCACAGCTGAGGTGAAATGAGGAGAAAAAAAAACAGGAGAAGAGGAAGGCTGACAGGCTGGAGGAAAAAACTGCTGGGAACAGGGCCGGGCTAAGACGGCTGATGCAGGGCAGGTGTGGAGGGAAAAGCAGGCAGAGGAACAGAGCAAACTGCAGAGATGCAACAAAAACACAGAAAACACATCGAAAGAAGACAGAAATTATAGGACCATGTCGGTAAAGATTGTCAAACTTAAGCTTTTTTGTTTTTTCTTTATTCCGCTTCAAGATTTTAGGTCAGCTGTTTACGTGACATTGGGATTAATAGGGTCTGGTGTTCACAAGTACGATTAATTTAATCTGAATTTTCTCTTTTGTGCACGTCACCACATTTCCAGATTGCAACAGTAAACTTGGTGCGTATTATGTTATCACAGACGATGGGAATTCATACGAATGGACTATAAAAGTGAGATCCAAGTCGTAAAAAACTGGACTTCAGCAGCCAAACGGCAACAGAAAAACAACCAAATGCATGATCGTGTTTTAGAAGGAAGCAGCGTGTTTGCTCACTGTTTCTTCCTCGTTTCATTTTGTGTTAATGCGGCTTGTGACTGCAAAACTTTATTCGGAAATGAACCCAATAAGAGTCTCTAATTGTAGTGGCACAACAACACTACGATGACATAACTACACCTGGGTTGTGATGGATTACCAACCTCATGCGAGTCTCTGCATGTTGATGACACACTGAGGATAAGTACAATCAGTGGCTGCTCGAGTGTTAAGCTTAACTGCTGCATGAATCATAGTTGCCTTAACCTTCCCTTTTTGTTAATGATGCACTCTTGTGATTTATAGCACATACTCATACTGTAAATAACACTGTCACTGTTTGTTGTTTGTTTTTTATATGGATATAGCCTTCCAGTGTTCCTTAAATAGATTTTAAAGATAGCAAGCTGCATTTCCCAAATTCACGCTGCTTGAAGGGAAAGGGGGAAAATATTTAAACCTCCAACAAGCCCTTCAGGTTACAGAGACACATGTCACAGAAACCATGTGAGAGCATCAATTTTGGGATTCGACATCGGCGAATCACGAGGCGTTTCATTTCCTTCCCTTCCTTCCTTTCCATTTTAACAGCGTCATGAAGTTTTGGAGTGAACTTTTGCCAGGGACTGACTTTGCTCTCTCCTCCTTGTTCTTTGCCTTGTTGCTCTTTGTCAGCGTGTCAGAATAATGAGGGCACGGAGAAACACAGCACTTGGGCAGGAGCAGGGACAGCCAGCTCGGTGCCTGCATGAATATTCAGTCCCGCATATGGCGCTGTGCATAAGGATCTGCATTCACTTAAAGGCACTAATTAGGACGCTCGATTTGAAGAGAGGCGGCTGTGGTTGCTGTCAAAAAAGCCTCTTGAGCTTAGTTAGTACTTTTTCTTTGCTCTGTAGGAGCGGAGAGGGTTGGAGGAGGGAGAAGGTGGATCTCCTCTGGAAGTGGATTATTTAAGTGTGGACTGACCTGTAACAAAACACTGAGGAGCTTTTATTTGGGAGGGAGAGAGAATGTCATGTCACATCATGCCACGGATCACTGAGCTTAAAGCGCTGACTCTTTTTTAAAGGAGCATGCTGGTGTTTTTTTAACTCAGTGTCGACGGTTCAGGTTCACCTCATCCTGAGTCGGCATAGTAACAGATATCAGGACTTTTCCCCCCCTCTTTCAGAAAAATGTAGTTTTGCTCTCGATGAAAAACAACATCCACGGAGCAAGATAATCAAGCACAGTAAACACGGCAAATCTCCCTCTGTTTATCCTTCCTTCATAAGCACTTTTGTTTCAGTCCAATTACAGAGTGAGGACAGAATAATTTGGAACATTTTCCAGTGTAATGTAATCAAAACCCATCAATACACCAAAGTACAGGCTGAAAATAGACTTAAATCAACATCTCTGAGATAAAAAAAAAAAAAGAAAAAGAATCAGTAGAAGCTTCACAGAGTAAAATTATTTCTGTGATTTTGTTGTATAACCAGACGGCCCTGCTGGTTTTGTTCCACACCTTGTACATTTGCTCAGCTTCTGTTTGCAACATGGATCTCCACAGGAAGAAAATGAAGCTTGTTCCAGGATTTGATCCAGAGAAAAAATCTTGCCCTGCGGTATGTTTTCATTCTTATCAGTTGTCTTTCGTAAAAGATAGTTGACAATTACAGTCAGCGCTTACAATATCTGCCTCCCAAACGACTCATGGCAATGCCATGTGATTCTTTTTCAGTAAAGCATTTCAAGCCCAGTTTGGCACTTTGTTAGCTCTTCCTCACTGGAAAAAAAAGTCCCAACCATACCGTCACTGTGGCTACAACTGTCTAAATAAAAGCACATAACTGACTGACTATGTTATAGCCAAAAACCTTTTAATAGATAATATAGAGAGAAAAGTCAGGGTGGTTAGAGATCGAGGCTCGTGCTCTGTTTGTGAAACCTAACCAAACTGTCACTGACAACTTAATACTTAATACCTTATAATATGTGAACAAGGACATTGTAAGGACATTCCATAACGTATTGTTGTCAACTTGAACAGGGAGTCCTTCGTGTGCAAAACCGATGCTAAACAGGTAGGTGGGTAGTGTCATAGATTGAACCTTGAGGCCACTGAGAAAGCTGCCGCACCTGACGGGTTGGGATTGTGTTGCAATTAACTAAATAAGTATTACAGCATCACTAAGTGCAGACAATGGAGACAAATAGGGAAACTTAAACTAAACCCATAACAGGATACCAGAATTTGAATTACATTTGCATCAAAAATATTTGCCGAACAGTAGTGTCAATAAGGAATATCACTAAGGAAACAATTCATTACAGCAAATGAACCGAATGCAGACCCAAGACACTCTTTAAAATGGTGCACAGTGCAGTGGGTAAAATGTAAACTAGATACAGATAGAAAAAAATGTTGGGTTGTTCCCTTTGCTGATGCATTCACTTGTTTTACACAATTATTCAACCCCTTGTCTGTGCAGAGTTCAGCTTGTCCCACGACTACAATAAGTGCTTGAATGGTGGATTGTAAATTCTTGACCACATCCTGACTCTGAGGTCGCCTCTCCAGCAGGGGCCAACCTGTCATGTCCGGAACGCAGGATGAGTTAACGTCTTGTCCTGCCGTAAATATCTTGCAACCCACTAAATAGCTATTAGGTGGTTTGAGGCCATCTATTCCCCTCCTCGCGCATCTCTCTCCTGTTGATATATGAGTGGTGCGTCCATGTCATCTTTCATCACGGTCTCTGCTGGTGAGGACAGCAAAGACAGCTGAGAAGTTGAGTTGCGCAAGAAGCTCTCTTGAGTCGTAGGCGACTGTTGGGCCAAAATTCTTCCTTACCAGTTTTCCATTTTACAGCTTGGCAAGGAAAAGATGGTCACTTACAGTAATGCCTGTTTTCAATCTGTGTAATTAGTGCAAAATATGAAATGTATTCTTCTGCTATACAGAAGAATACATTTCTGTATAGCAGAAACCCTGCTATACAGAAAAAAGACTGACCACTCCGCAATGAAGATAAACGTAAACTCCTTGAGCAGTCATCTGTGTCTCTGAAATGTTGCCAAAAACTTGTTGTAAATTGCCGGCAGTGACATTATTAACAGACGGTTTGCGTAAAACTGGAGCCTTTACATGCTGGTTACAGTATAGCCAGATGGCAATTTAGCCTCAGCCACATACTTTACAAGAGAACAGATCACATCATTTAGAGGGCTTTTCCCTATGGGGTCTATTGAATTTCACTCAAATATACCCATCATTTTTTTTTTTTTGCCTCCACAACAGCAAAAACTATTACTGTTCATCCTGCAGCAAGAAATTAAATTGATCACCCTATAAAAAAAGGATGTTTTAAGGAAAGCACAGCTCAGAAAATGATGCAGTTATAATGAAAAAAAACATCGAATTGGTAGTTACCCTTAGCTACAGTCCAGTGGCTCAGTTCTCCTAATGTTACAGATTTATTTATGACCGGCTTATTCATACCCAACAGGAGCTAACTGATCTCATGTACTCGATTGGATTTCACTTCACAGCCACTGACAAGGTTGGAAACATACACAGGCAGGTGTGGAAACGGGGAACAGATTGTCTGTGAGGGACATCACTAGCACCTCTTTGACTGTCATAGCAGAAAAAAGCCGGTGTAATGAATACCAACGGCACCACTCCATAGATTCCACTAACGTATCACTGTGAACAAGCATCATGAATGTTTTAAGCGTCACCTATGCTTTTCTTTTGATGACACGTCATAACATCTGCTGTGAATGGGCATGGATGATTCTTGTTTTCTATGTCGCACAATTGATACTGTATATCTGTACTGTTGCTGTATATCTGAATATTGTACATTGCTTGTCTTCTGTAAATATTTTTATCAATTATTTATATTGTTTCTCATATTTCTAACTTATAGCTTGTGTTTGGTTGTACTATGGCATTCACAATGCAACGCGAAAAAAAATATAAATGAAAATAATCCTTTTGACTGGCTTTGGCTGATAAAAACAACGTACCGAAGATGACGATCCCTCAAATTTGAGTGAAAAAACACTTATTACTAACCCTGCAAACATAAAGCAACGTACATATTACATAAGTATGAAAATGTATTTTCCAATCAGAGGTAACTTTTTTGTAAATAGAAAACCTTTATGAGTTAAAAATCCAAAAGGCATTGAGTAATTATTGTTCGTGTTGTTGGTTCACGGTTCAGGCTTACTGCTACTTATAAGTTTAACAGATGGTGATCTATGGGGAAAATGGCCTTTTGGACTGTGACTGGAACAAATTGGTGGAAGGGCGGTGACAGCCCCGTATCCAGCTTTCAGTACATCCGACGAAAAAGACCAATAGCGGGGCTTGGTCTTCGAAGACCTTAACCTTATGTAGTTATTCTTCCAGCATTTGGCAGTCAGAGTTTTCCCCTCACGGAAGGTAACTACATCCTGGGTTGTACCCAATTTTTTCGGCATTTTGTTCACAAAAAAAAAAAATCTTAAGAGGACATTTGGAGAAAAGAATTAGCCGTGTGGAGCTATCAACTTTGTCAAGCAGAATTGAGCCCCTGTCCTCCAATGAGCCTAACCATGGACTGTTGTTTTTTGACATTTTCTGTCGTGAACTTGAGCACAGGGGAACTTATAAATGACTGTGACAGGGGCAAGAAAACAAGCAGTGCCAAAATACATATTGATGGTCATTTATACAGGCAAGAGGACAGAGACGCTGAGCTTTGGCATGAAACACAAGCTGGCAGTCAAGCCTTAACCAAAACGAGCTAACAGTGCAGAAAACAAGTCACTGTGCTCAGGTAAATGCCACTGTAGTAGACTGTTTACTTTGGTTTGTAGACAGCAGTACAGAGGACTTTCTGAATGTGTGTCTCAAATGAAGGGTGGTGGCTTTAAAGACAGACCGGATGAGGCAAACAAACAAGAGAGAAGTACTGTGTCATTTTTAATGTAACCACATATGCTTAGACGGGGACATGATAATATTTCACTCTTTGTACTTAAATGTCTGTTAAAAAGTACCTGAATTAGGCCTAGCATAGCTGCGAATGCAGCCAGCTAGCAAAGCTAAAACATTTATTGTTTCATTTGGCTCCATTGCAAAAGGTGTTGTGTTTTGCTGTGTACTTTTTCTCTCTGCTCTGAGCCTTATCTTAATATGTTCCAAACACTTTTTTCCACACACTGATTTTCGCTGATGAATATGGCTAAATACTCAACTTCTGTATGTCACGGTGGACAGCAGAGACACTTTTGAATATGTCCAACCCACCATCCTTAGCAAGCTAAACACTTTTCATATCCACCTGACAAGCGTACAAGAGGTGAATGTTTGGACCTTAAAGCATGGGTTTTTGGAGGATTACAGTAATCAAGGGGACAGTTCCCTTGTACTAAGACTAAGTTAACTAGCTTAATCTACCTAGCCAAGTAAAAACATTCATTGCATAGTCTGACATTGTGTTTCCATTGTGAAGTTGTTGTTTTGTAACTTCACATGAAAGATTGCATGTTTGGCTGTTCCTTCATGCTGTATTCTGTGTGTGTTTGTATCCCATCCCCAGGCTTATACAGCTAAGTAGCTATAGATGGCGGTTGAATGACACAGATGATGGCCTTTACCCCCAAAAGCCAGTTGCGTATTAATCACAGCGGAAGCATTAAACATATCAACCAATTGCACTGTCACGAGCACATTGAGATTCATAATAGGTCCAGACAATTTGGTGCGGCTGCAGGGGGACTTCTAATAAGCGTGGAAGAAGAGGATACCATGCAAATGCACAGGATTACCAATAAGGGTGAGGTCTTTCAAACATTAAATATTGAACTGTCATTTTTTTAACTGCTCAGGCGGGATGAGATGACGGCATCACGTTGTGCATCTGGATTGAGCCATAAAAAATGTCGGTGTGGGGAAACAGTGTATTAGAAGTAAACGCCTTTTTTAAAAAAAGTTGCAATACTTTATTTTTGGGCAAAGTCATCAAACTTTTTAGCTGTCGTGATCACATTTGACTGATGCCTCCATATATGCAGTTTAAATGTTCAAGTTATGGCTCTCTCCCCATTCATTTCGATAGGGGCCTGATGTTGTTAGCCTGAAATAACTGTCCGGGGGCGTTGCCAAGATGGCTGCTGAGTGGTTAGTCATACAGATGGGCAGAGCAGTGGATTAAGATGCAAGGGGTTTATGGACATTATGATACTTTCCATTGAAACTGTATTATCCATTGTTCTGCTGTAAATCTGCTTGCCGTCCTCAGCAAGGAGAACACTACAAACCTTGAGCCATCTTTCAAGCGTGCAGGAGGTGGGTGTTTAGGATTATGCAGGAAGAGTTCTGTAATTAAGGGAACAGCAATCTGGAGCTCTTGAAAAAGCTCAGCCTAATGTCAGTATCATACATTGTTGGTTTATCACTGAGCTCTTGTACATTTTGTAAATCACTGTGTAAATACAGCCAGTGGTTGGACAGCTGTGCTCGAGCAGAGGATACCCTCTCTGCGTTTAAACCATACTGGGAATCCAAATACAAACTTTATAATACCGGTAAACAAAGGTATGACTGTACTGTTTACAGGAACGAGGGCCCCGCTGAGTAACGCTAAACCATTTAATTGAGGCATTTGATTTAGGCTGCTGATCAACACGTCCATATGGGGGCTTAATGGATTCACTTACAATCAAGCGGGCCTACGTTTCAAAACAAAGAGCCTCTCAGATGGAAAGCCTTCCCTATGCTTATGTAATGCAAGTGCTGTTGATACAGAATCCTTCCCTGTGACTGGATACTAATGATATCTGAGCCTTGGGCTTAATCCAGTATGACTAGTCCTGCATGTAGAGCCCAGAGCATGATGAATGATGGCTCACACACACACACACACACACACACATAGACCTTCTTGTTACACTGATTTTGGACTTTCTGGCAGTATATAAATCCATTTAACATACATTAAATATA
>OMLP01012215.1:1610-14582 GCA_900302685.1 Spondyliosoma cantharus | reverse complement strand
GAGCCTGCCTTCGATCTGTTCCAATCCTCCCTCTTCTCGCTGCCACTTTCCTTTCATCCCTCTCTCATGTGAAGCCCTTTAATGCATCAGTTGGTGCGTCTGTGTATCTGTGTGCACATGTACTGTACATATAAACAAACCCTGGGTGAAATCTGATTTACAGATCCAATCAGGACACATCTGCAAAATAATGGAGCATAATAATTAGACTGAACTGCGCAAAACCGGCACTGTGAAGGAAATCACGCCCGTTTCAGAATAGTTAAACATGGACGACAGACTCATGCTTTTGCTTGGTGTGACTGGCCCCACACAGGAGGATACATCTTTCACACATTGTCACTTTTTTTTTCCCACCTGTAGGCTCGTCGCTGCCAGGGATGATGGAAGCTAATGAAGTGGAGACGCAGCCAAGAAGCTGTGGGGGAGTCGAGGGGAGAGGGAAGAAAAAAAAAAAAACAGGTGAACAAGAAGTAAAAAGTGTAACAGCAGGAAACGTGGGAAGCAGAAAGTTCGACAGACAAGTCACCGAACCTCGAGTGGAAGACGAGCATCCACAAGTCCACAGCCCTCAACTCCAAGTTGAGCCACAAGTTTGGCAGCTTTGCAGAGTTCCTACACTGCGGTTATTCGACACATAAAGACACACTGACTAAATCAATTAAAAAATGCTTTCTATAGGCAGCGAGCAGGGTTTTGCTTATTTATTTGACACAAACACGGCTTTTGAAACATATTAACTAAAGCTGCATTACTTCTTCCGCCACTCGGGCAATTAGTTAAAAAATAACTATACTTTCTACTGTTTTCCGGTCTCAAACAACTTCTAAGAAGCTGCAAGATTGTCACATGTCAGTGTGTTGAACAGTTAGGAAAGAGTTTATCAGAGCTTTTTTTCTGGGCGAACAGCTGCCTTCTGCTCCTGACGAGAGCGCTGAGACTGCACCAATAAATGTCCTGTAAAACCAAACAATGGGCTTTAAGAGGCTAAAAAGCGCTGCTGAGGTAGAGGCAGACATGATGTGATAGATCGCGTTAAGAGCCACCCCTTTCACATGCATGAAGTCATCTGATGCAAAAAACAACAGACAAGTAGTGGCTCTTTCAAATCTTTAACAGCACGACCACCAACGATCACGGGGTCAGGATGCAGTTTCTTTACTGTCAACCCTTTTCAGTGTGTCTGTGCATAAGCTGTGTCCTTGACTTATCTGAGAAGTCAGTTAGATAAAAAAAAAATGAGGTATTAGCAGCACTGACAAAGTGAGCCTCAAGGCCAAACAAAAGCAGCGAGGAAACAAACAATAGAAATGCATGATAGAGTATGAAAATAATGTATATGTAATGGAGTCATGAGGCAGAAAATAAATTCATAGGAGGACTTCAGAAGTGATTAGGGAAGGTGTCAGAGAGAATAAAACATGAATTTGGAGTCCGGACTTGCTGTTTCTAGTGTTGCAAAAAACAAGTCAATTTGCCGCAAGGAACTTCACAGCATGTACACCCTCCGTCCTTAGACCAAACTCCCCAAAATCCAAACAAATATACCTTTCATTGGGTAGAAAATGGCAGAAACTAGTAAAACACTATGGACAATCAGATTGAAAAATAATTTAGATTGATGATGTCTAAAGAATAGGGATCTGGGAAGATATCGAGCAACGTCAGGTGTCACCAAACACGCCTGACTCACATGACTTTCAGCAATACAGACACACGAAAGGCAAAACTCAAGAACACTCATGTAGGAGAAGGGAATACAGAAATGGGGAGACAACTGTTCGAGTGTTCAGTGTGTCGGATAATGGTTGGGGGTTAATTTCTGGCTACACCCTCTCTGGTCTGCACAGATGTGACTAATTTCTCCTCAGCAGATGTGTTGTTGGCAGAGAACTGAGGCTCACTGTGTGAGGTGTTATATTTTCAGATTGCTTATTACACTGAGATGAAGCTCTGTTGAATGTTTCAAGGTCCAATCACCGTCTGCCAGTCAAATGAAAACTCTGAGTCACTCTGAGCTCCTGACTGACTCCTGTTTGAAAAGCTACCACATCACAGTGAAGCAAAAAATATAGTTTCAACTTGACATCTTACCAAATCGTAACATATATTCATCAGTAAAAAATCATCAAATGACGGAGTGACGTAGGTATTAATAACAACAGCCCAGTCGCCAGGATAAGATGTTGTCAGAATCTGGAAAACACTGATTTGTTCACATTTGTACATGTCATAGGCTACGTATCATACTGACATTCCTACAAAGTGTGTCCTATCACATTCACTTAACATGTATATGACATGACTTTTACATCAGAAGTTTGGAGGGCACAGTGGTGGAGCGACAGACAAGAAGGCCGCAAAGCCACTGACCTCAGTTCAAGACTGCGTTTTAACTTTTTAAGTGTGAAAATGCTAAATAGTTAAGACAAGGTAGTACAGTTTTTAAAAAAAAAAAACATTTGTAAGGATGACATCCTAGGATATTTTCAAAGAGACCTTAGGACTATCTCCAGCATCATTTGCTACAATAGAAAACATATATATCTCCAGTTGTGTGTGTGGTGGTAATAATACTTCCACGTTTATGCTACAAATATTACTTTTCTTTTCTTTTTTTAATGTGATTTCCAGTCGACACAAATACATGTGTTTTATCTATAAACCCATGAACCCTGTGTTACATAGAATTGTAGACATTTAATGAGATATTTCTTTATTAAAGGAAAAGAAGCAAACCCACTGACACTGGCATTGTAAGTTCAGATTTTCACACAGATTTCATTTCTGGATAATAGTGGCATGCTGTTACTTCAGAGATTGTAAATCCTAAAACAAGAAACAAAGAAAACAAAAAAGAAATATGTATTGCTGTAGAGGTTTTTGTACATCTGAATGATGATCAATGATTAGTTCTCTGTCTGGCCTCTGGTTGCTGGTTCCACTGGATTACTGAAAGAGTGATTAATGTGAGTAGTTTTCAGTCCAATCAATCACTAATCAATTCAACCATGGGAGGATTGCGGGTGGCCTTGTTGGAAAGCAGCAGTACCAGTATGTAACCAGCAAAAAAATATCAATCCCACCTCTTTCCCCCTGTAGTTATTATGACAGATTGCTGCATTCATGGCACTGAAATACATAAACACATTTCAACAAACATCTCCCTTGTGTACTCTCTCCCTCTGTTGCACTCGCTCATTTCCCACCACACTGCTCTGCTGTCTTTACCTCAACCACCATCATCACCGTCACCATCACCATCACCATCATCTCTCCCTTGCTTCTTTCCTCCATCCTTCCGTCTGCACAGCCTTTCTAAGCTAAAATCAATATGATATGGAGTGTGGCCACTTGCCTCTCTGCAGCTGCCAATCGAAGTGACTTCACACACACAGAAATAAAGACAGCCTCTATTATGTTTGATTTAGCCTCGCAATTCCAGCTCAGGATTTCTCCTCTTTCATACAGGCAGGCAGTTAATCTGTGTACTTATCCTGAGTAAAAAACACAACATTTATACTGCTTTTAACACTATTTTAAAATAAAAAAATAAATATATTCATTGGAAAAACAAACACAAGCTTTATTATTGGTATCTACTTGGATCACATTTTGGAATAATTATCAGGTGTTAACAGGCCTCTCGGTTTTAATCATATTTTACTTTGAATCCAATCTGTGCTGCAAATTGAAATATGTAATGTTGCCAGCTCATAAGTAGACCAATGTTACGATAAACAGAATATAATAACAAGAACCTGGGGACAAGTTTTTGGATGATGATGGGGTTGATTTGATAGTCAGTGTTGGATGCCGTGCACTGATCATGATCATACCATTTCCGTACATACACTTCTTCTTCAAACATCTAAACACATGCTTTGTGGGAAACCAGCAACATGTTTATTCTCACCCTGCTATAAACGGCAAAAATAAGATAATTAGACACAAGAATGTGTGACAAACTGAATTGACAGGTGATGAACGAGGATTAATTTATCCCACTACATTGACGCTCACATCAAGAAATTGACTGGAACTGCACAGATGGGTGATAAATCTCTGAGGGTTTGTCACTACATGTGACCTTTTTTCATACTACACGTGGTCCATTGTTAAAGGTACATGTAGTTTTGGGAAACAAAGTTTAATAAGAAAACAAATGTCTAAACATAGTAAATAAACTCTCTTTGTTTTCAAAACTGAATGAACAAACTGACCTTAAAGGACAACATCATTTCATATTGTTTTACTTTGTTTACATGTGGTGGACCACCTTTCCAGTTTCAAACAGTGTTCCGGGGACCTTATTTTCCTCTGAGAACAGCTGGTTTATTCAGTTATGGAGTTTGTATTATTACATCATTAATATTGTAAATATTAAAATTCTGCGTCTGAATTTATTCCCCAAAACTACATAGTGCCCCTTGAAATTAACGAACATGGGAATAGAATATGAAATAGCTGTGACCAGCTGACCACAAATGCATCTATGCAGTCATGCATTCACATGCTCACAACCTCACAAACACTTGATTTCAGCGTCATAGATAAGGTTGAGGTTGCTATGTGGACCAATGAATGGATCGAACCAACGGGAGGTAGATATTACAGTTCTAGATGCATCATAAATGTTTTTTTTTGTTGTTGTTTTTTTTTCCTTTTTTTTTTTTAACAAATAGTACATTATGGTCAGGGAAATATGGTGCTTCTTGCTCCAGTAAGAGGTTGTGTGCAAGGGGGGGGGGACGCTGAGACTTCAAGTACATGCTGTGTCTGTAAAGACTTGAAAATACAGTGGAATACAAGAGAAGGTTTGAGCAGAAAACCAAAGTTATTGTCTGGTCTATGGTGCTGGATGATATGGCCAAAAATGTTATCATGATTCAAATGTATTGATAATCATCACGCTCCCGAGTGAAATTTTAATCAACTGGACATGGTCTGTAGTTTTAAGCTAGTACATAACACAGCAGAAGCTTAAACAAATCTAAGGTAGAATATTCAAAACAATTATAATGTTATATTTTATTTTATTCAACATTATTTCATGCATATTCAAATATGCATGAAATCTTTTTCATTACTTTCCCTCAACAAGATAAAATGATAGAAACACATGTAACTTTAGATGGCTCAGTCTGCAAAGTGTCGGCATTTGCAGTGTTTTAAAGGATTTTGTCAAGAAATGAAACTTTAATTAGACAAAAATCTGAATCCTTAATCCTGAAACTTAATGAGATATACCGAAAACATTACAGACCAACGCAGCTGGTAAATATTGATTAATGCAGCTTTAAGGAAAATAGCAGGTCAGGTCCAAGCTTCGAGTGTATTATAACTGGAGTCTGCCTTTGTAGAAATTAGCATTTTAGCTTTCATATGTTCCCATGGGTGGACTTCTTTTGTATATCGGGTAGACCCTGAGTTCAGTTTTACTCGGGTGTACAATGAAGTACAATTTCTGAACAGGCAGCGTTTCAATTACCTAACAACAATAAACAGTATGACATCAACAGCGTGCTGTGTGTCTTGTGTTTGCTTTGATTTAGTTTTGACAAAAGCCCAGACTTAAATGTAATTGTAGATGTTTACGTGCCACATAATGATGGTGATTACACGACAGGCACAAACAGGAGCTTTATGTTCTCCGCGTGCTGCTCTGCTCCTGCTGTGCGATGCCCGGCCGTAATTGTGATGCTCCACGTTCGCTTTTGTTCGCTTTTGTGTTTTCATCTTTCCATGTTCTCTTACCGAGAGTGCTGATATTTGCCATTATACAAAGTCGTCCAGCTATTTGTACCTCAATGCAGAAACCGAAGAGTTCAAAACACACATTTATTACAAACTCCTGGATGTATAATCAAGTTTTCTTGCAGTAAATGCCATCATGACAAGCCAACAAAAACACAGAGTGCATGCTTGGCCTCCCAGACGAGCTGAAAGGTTCTTCGCAAATGTGTTTTAGATTGCAGGAGAGACAAGAACGTGCCTTTCTGCATAATTATGATGATCATGCTCAAACTGAGACTTTGCATGTCATGCTGCTGTTTACTAATACTCTGTACCGTCTTCACTGTTTGAGCTTTCATCCTCCCACTAGAGGGAAAAACAATCCTGTGGTCTGCAATGATCGTCAAAGCCCAGTGTCGTGTTTCATTAAAGCTCATTTACTGTACAATTGCCTCTGACATTACAACACATACGTATGGTACAAAACATATTTTGAAGGAAAGATTACATTTTAAATTCTGATGATAGTGTAGACAAAACCTGATATAATTTTATAACTTTATATGAGGTAAGAAGATGCACCATCACTCCCATATCTGCACTTTAATTATAAGGCTACAAACAGCAGCCAGGTGGGTTAGCTTACCATAAAGACTGGAACAAGAGGGACAACAGCTACAGTAAAATGGACGGATCTGTTTAAAGGTAAAAATGCAGCTCCAAAAGTTTCCCACCGATGCAATGCTAAAATACGATAGGGTGGTTATCTGCCTGTCTGACCCGTACATCAGCTGAAACAGAGCATTTCATTGGTCAAATGTGCATTTCCACGGGCGGAAATCCGCTGACATCGAGATCACTCCGAATATTGAGTGTTTCACACAAATGTTCTGAACACATTTTTTTTTATATACATTTCTGGTCAAATCTTTCAGACAAAAGTCCATGCTTGGTGAAGGCTTTAAAGCTCATTAATTATACTCATTAATTATACCTCTGTTGTTTAACCTGTAAAACCCGCAATAATTACACTATTTATTCCTGCCTGGCTTGCTGTTTAAGTCTTTAGAAAATTAAACTATACATTCTAAAGATTTATGTCTACAGGAGGAAACAATGGGCTTGAAGATGGGTGACATAGGCATAGAAAAGAAGTCACAAGGCATGACAGCAACTTGGTTTTGATCTCTTCTTGCGTTTTGTTGACAATAACAAAAATATAGGATAATGGCATTCTTCCATTTTGCCATTCACAGGTTTCTTGAATAAAAATGTAAATGTCCAAACACATAATCTGCCTTTCAGATATAATAAAACTTTCAACTTTCAACTGTTCTGAAAACAAAGGACAGAAAATATACTCTACTTTTGGTGCATCTTTGACAGCAGCGTGCATCAGGTAAGGATAAAGTGGTGCAGGTAAATCAAATGATTCATAATCCCAGATGAATCACTGGAAATTTAACCGCTGATGAGCTCCTCTCTTTCCCGCTGTGTCAATCCTTTGTTTTTCACTCAGCTTCCCACAACACGGTGACCCGACCTACTGCGTGTGTTATGAGTGGATCATAAAACCTGGTGAGTGTTTTCATTGCCATCCCAGCCTCTTTATTCCCTTTATTTTACAGGCTGCAGGGTCTGATTCAGCAACAACGTTGCTTCTTGCCAAAACCAGCGAAGGTCAAATTTCTCTGCGAGTGGAATGCAGAGTTTCCGAATTAAATCCAAGCAACTCATGAGGCTGTTAATGGCGTGGAAGGGATCGAAACAAAGGCAGCAGGCCCATGTAGAGTTCACACCCAGCACCGATTCAACATTTGATATTTGAAGATTTTTGAGCTTTTAGTTAAAGAAAACAACTCGCCCAAATGACCGGATTGTGCTTAAAATCCCCTCAAGTGCAGTTTAAATTCAGGAGGTCAGTGTGTTATTCCAGTGTATCCAATTCTTGAGGTTTTCTTAAAAATCAACGTTCTTCTTACATAATGGACAATGTAAAACAATGATAACAAAGCTTCCTACTTCAGTGTGGAACTGGTTTTAACTGACCTTCATTCTCATCTGTGTTTTCTCCTACTTATCTGTAACAATCAGTAACTGGGCGTCATTGTTAGTGACTGCAACCTCTATGATTGTTCAGATTTAAACACACAGTATTTTAGAAACTCAAAATTGAAAAGGAAACTGAAAATTCATCCTCAAGCAAAAGTAAATATATCGTGTTAAAGTATTATTCAGAACAAAAAGTGAAAGGCACCAATATGAATATTACTTAATTGAAAAAGTCTTAAAATATCTGTAATTAAATGTACTTAAGTATCTTAACTACAAGTGAAAGCAACACAATCAATATTTTAAGATACTGTGGCTCTGATGGAAGCAATTGATAAATAAATGTATCAAATAAATGCAGTGGGGTAAAAGCACAGTATTTCCTCCAGAATGTGTTGGAGTGGAACTGTAGTAGCAAGAAAGTAGCAGAAAATGTAAATACTCAATACTCACAGTACAAGTGCCTCAAAACACACAGTGTGTATTTTCTGCCACTAGGAGTCCCTCAATAGAAACAATGAAAACCAAAGACGTAGATTACTTGTCGCGTTAAGTAGCGTGGGCTCATGGAAGTTGTCCTTATTATAAAGAAATACCACTGACTCGGGCAGAATCGGGTTCACAAGGTTTTATCTCTCGTTTGTCCATCTGGCGTTTGCCGTGAAGTTGCAGCAACAGGCGACCAAATATAAGTGACCTTGAATCAAACGAGAGACAGATTTCTCGGGGTTTGAACATTAATGGAATCATATAACATACAGTGAGTACATCACGAAACAGAACAAAGGTGTCGTTGTTTTTAGACATTTTAAAGCAGTAATGTCACATTTTATATCTTTGAACAAAGGCTGGACGCAGACATTCGGTCTATCAGAAACAAATACCCACAAGTGCAGAACTTTTCTGTTAAGCTGGCAGCACTCAAATACTTCACAGAGTGGGCGGGTCTTTGTGCCAAGGAAGGCAGTGCTCATATGGCACTAGCACGTCATGGACAACCCTCCTGCTGCCCCCAATGCACCCCCGAACGTGCCAGCCCAACCATGGCCATATTTGAGCATGTACATGTTGGCTATAGATGCATCTACAGACACGACCAACATGTTCACATGTGAGCTCCGCAAGCCGAAAACAACAAACATTTCGACTTCAAAGAAATCCAACACCAATCTAAGGACAACATCAAATCTCTAAATGTCCAAAGTGTTTGTGAAGTTCGACACTGGTGTCCCAGCCAGTGCAGCATGTCAGCAGCTTTTCAGTGTTGGTAAAGATATTTTTAGTGCCAAATGGAACGGACTGTCTCACAGGGTAAAAGGGTAAAAACTTCAAACAATAAACAACCTACCTGTTAGTTCATGTGACTGCTGTTTACTATTTCGGGCTGGCTTGTAATTGAAGTGTGTGAAATTAAATGGAGCGAGCGCAAAATTCAATAAACTAAACTTTTCCACTCCAGTTTGGGCCAGAGAAAAGCCAGTTCTCTGCTTTTTTTCGCAACTCTGCCCTTTTGTCCGTTTTCATTCCATCTTCCAGCTTGTCTGTGAATTCTCCTGACCCGCTCTGCAACTAATCTTCGTCGCTCTCTCATTTCTCAGTCCCTCCGTCCTCACAAACACCCTCCGCCACCTTCCAAACCGAGGAGCCGTAGCTGTAATGACGGTTGATGGAATTACAGTAGAAATATTGATCTGCGGCGGGCTGAAACGCTGAGCAGATCCTTGGTTTGGCTGAAAGCTTTCTTTGAGTTTCAAGGTCTTTTTTTCTTTTTTTTTTTTGTTCCTGGAGAGTGTTAGAGGAGGTGAAAGACCACCCAGACTTAATTTGTGATAACATGATTGCAAAACATGAAAATTGGGATGGTTGTAGGTTGGTTAGCAGAATATCTCAAAAAATGATTTAAATTAGATTTGGTTGAATGTCAGAAGACGAGCCAAGGAACAAGTGATTATTATTTGGCTCGGATAGCCGCTACTGGTCATTGAACTATTAAAAAAAAAGAACTTGGCTTTTTTTAAATTTAATTTTTTGTGGCAATGTATGCTGAGAGATGACAGGAAGTGAGCAGTGAGAGTGATTAGGAACGACAGTGTAACCCCACTTTGGGCCATTTATAAGGCACAGTGTCTCTTTTGCCTCATAATTCTTGAACTTTGAGTTCCTTGCATGTGTTTGAGTTTACTCTGATCCATTTAGGTTTGTGAGACTGCCAGTCTTGTTCTTTGCTTCACACTTGGACTTTGTTTGCCTCCAAAGAAGAAACTAATTGGAACTCATCAACATTGTGCACTACATAATTTGACGTTTCTTCCTCTAATTATGGCTGCACTTTTTTAAAGGTGCAATATGTAAAAATTGGCCAACTGTTGGAGCAGGGTCACGCTTTAAATTATTAGGAAAACTGTATTCAAAACCAACCTTGTGTGTCTGTTTCTCAGTACTTTCTGACTTCTCCTGTATGTCTGTGGAGCTCAACCCCAAGTCCGTTTCTACTGAAGACAAAATATGGGTCACAGATATATAGTTACATTTTTAAGGGCTTGAATCACTTTCTAAAACAGATGGTTGGGGATAGATTTTAGCGCAGGATATAGTGAGCAAGTATTTAAAAGAGTGGGATATGTGGGGTTGACTCACACTAAGCTTGTGGTGACTAAACTGAGTTCATTGTTATGAAAGAAAACATCACCCGCTGCATGAGTGTGGCTCTTTCGTGTCTTTTTTATATAGTTTTTGGGCAACAATGGAGCTGCTGAGAGGACTTTTTTATTATCTTTATCAGGCTTTGGCTGCACAGACAATACTTGTGCGTGAGGTCCATTTAGCGCTGATGATGTCCCCACTGTCAGCCCATTACAGCTAAGTCTTACCTCCCTAAAACTAAAACCAGACTAAAACTATCAACAATTGATCTTAAATCTTCCTCGGTGTGAATGATCAGTGTAGAAATAGAGTGAAGATCACAAACATATTCCTGTCAGTCCCTGTGATTGTGATGAGTAAATACCAGGGAGTCAACACCACTTAAAGTGTTGATAAAGTTGTTGTTTTGTGTGTGGATTCATTGAAACAGGCTGGCCCAAGAAGAGAGGAGGATGATTGAGTCATGACTGGCTGCAGTGTTTACTGCTTTTCAGCACAGCTCTGTTTATTGTACCCATAAAAAAACATTTTATCATTTTATAGGGTCTATTAAAAAAAAGAGCACACACACAGAGCGGCACTATTTGTCGACAGTTTTTAAACGTGAATATTCCCTGCATTTCTGCTCAGACGCGCACACAAATCTTTGTACCATATTATCTCCTGTGACTGCGTTGACTCTTTGTTGTCGCTAGAGCTCTGTGTCTTTAGTCCCAAACTGAAACTGAAACTGAAAAGTTGCATTCAGTCGACTACATTCTCTCCCTCTGTCAAACTGGGTTGATACAATTAATTGAGGGATACAGAAGAAGCTTCAATTGCTGATCTGCTGGAGTTATCTAATCTTCAAGCCATCTCTGAGATGATGAGTCCGGGGACAACAAAGCCGCTTTTCCCCTCTGAGTGAACAAATCTAATTGTGCTCTTATCCTGCCACTTCCTCTCTCTTTATCTCTGTTTACAGTCCGTCTGTCAGGGGGGACTGCACAGTTTCTAAGTTGCAGGAAAGTTGCAATTGAAAAAAAGAATGTTTTGTTCTGTCTTTTTGGTTGCATTTTTTCAACCTTTCATCGTTGTTATCACCTATGATTGGATTTGTTCCTCTTTTCTGCCACATAAAAAACCTTGTGTGTGCTAAGTTTCTCATTCCTGTTAAATGTTTACAGATATTGCTATTAAACTGCTTCGTAACCTCCACTGAGGTTAGGTTTTCACCTGTGTCTGTGTGTTTGTTTGTTGGTTGTTGGTGGGTTGGTTTGCCAGCAAGATTACAGAAAAACTACAGAATGGATTTCCACGAAACCATTTTTCAAGATTTTCAAGATCCTTGATCTGGTGAACTCCAATTACGGCTTTGCAGTTACATGAGGTTTAAAATATCGAGTGAAGGGCTACCGAGTATTATCTTGGATCTGGCATCATTGAATAAAGCGGACCGTTTGGCCTCAGGAAGAGTCACAGAGGAGGGATACCTCTCCCAGGATGGACAGACATGCAATAGACATCGCATGCACAGAAAAGAACAACAAAATCACAGTTTACAAGTTAAATCAACAGAATATCCGATACAAATTATAATAGCATAATATAAAAGTGTGTGGATGAGGGATATGACTAAATGGGCCAAGGCATCGCCAAGGGGTGCCCGAGCCACAAGAACTCCTCTCCACCGCGGACCTGGAAGAGGGCAGGCCCCACAAGATAATTAGCAACTGACAGATAGATCGGAGTGAAGAGGCATCAAATTTACAGAAATACAGATATAAGGAGATAGTGAAACAGAGGAGAGCAATGATCTACCCCAGACTGCCAGGGTATGATGATCCATATTCATCAATATATGAGGCAGCAGCAGCCAGGAAAGGTAGATGGTCCCAGGGGCCCGTGTTCCATCAGAAGGGAGCTTGAGTGAAAAGAGAGGAGGATGAGGAGGATGAGAAAGAGGAGGAGGAGGAGGAGGAACCTATAGAGTGAGAGAGTGACACAGCTTGCAGTTTGTGAGGACTGAAAACAAAAACAAAAGCGAGCCAGCTGACTTCTTCTTAACCCTGGGAACCATCGGGAGCCCTGCATTTTGAGAGCGTAATGCACAAGTTGGAATATATGGTGTAATGAGATCTGACATGTACGACAGGGCATATTATATGAGATCAGACTTTAAGGTGCTTGATAACAGAAACGTACTTTTTTTTATCTCTCTTGTTGGAGCAGTCATTATACATAACATACATAATAAAATACATTACATTATAGTGAATGTTTTGCCGGTGTGTTCAGTATGAAATTTTTCATGTTATGTTGATAAAAAACAGCTTTGTGTCTGCAAACAAGTTCTTTCCCTGTCGTCCTGAAGGAGCCGATAAAGGCAAGTAATTGAAAAATGGGTTTAATGACATCATCATATGATAACAGATAGCTCATTGTGCATCCGTCCACACACAAACCCTGATTTTTTTAAATGTGTGTGTGTGTGTGTGTGTGTGTGTGTGTGTGTGTGTGTGTGTGTGTGTGCGTTTGTGCGTGCGTGTGTGTGTGTGTGTG
>OMLP01012210.1:4239-14271 GCA_900302685.1 Spondyliosoma cantharus | reverse complement strand
GGGACTTCCTGTTTGTGATTATATATCCAAAAACAGAACCAGGGTCTCTGGACCTCCCACGAGACCGTGTCACTCTGGGCCAGAGAGCCACTGACCCGCTGTGTCTGGCTGTCCACACATTGTGCTTGCGTAGCCAGGGCGCCACAATACTGGGAAGCAGCTGCCGTGGACATAAAAGTGACAAATGTATGTTGATAATGGGACGAAACACACAAGCTATCATTAGAGCAATTAGCTTAATGGGCAGTAGCACAGGATACTGTCCTAATGGCATTTTAACTTGCTGGATTGGTAGTTTTGACGGGTTCACAGATTGACCTCATTCACATAAGATGGAAAAGTTGTTGTTCAAGTCTGGTCTAACATATTAAAATATTTGGAGACTTACCAAAGTATTAACATGTAAGATGTCAGTGGTGGAAAGTCCACCACGTCAACATTAATGACTAGTTAGTTTGTTGATACAAAATAGTAGGAGGAAGTCAATCACTCATTTCAGAGAAAGATGCTAAAACTGGGAATATTACTTCAGATTTTATATAATACAATTGTATATACAGACATCCCAACCAAAGAAGAGCACACGTCACAGCTCCAGTACCCACTTATTTTATGCACCTTAGACCGGTCATATGGTTCATTTAATTAAATAAGTGGATATGACCTTAACCCTGCAGTATTTTGACCTGTTTCTTTTGTTTGTTTGTTTCATGATCTTTATATACTCAACACACAATTGGCACGAGACAAATGATCAGGCATATATAAAAAAACATATCACATGTCGCTCCTGTTGACCCAATACTGGAATTGATATGATACCTTCAGAAATATTGATGTTCAATATCATGTTTGTTCAGTACTACAGGGAAAAATTGACACAGCAAGATAGATATAACAAGGCTTGTGTACTCAAGACTCAACTCTATTTCAAATCTTCATCGATTTTTTGATATTTTTGACAACACTAGTTGCTACTCAAATTAATTCAAGGTATAGGTTTTATGTAAATGCTCCTGAATGTTTTCGTTTCGTTTTCTCTTTCTGCTCTTCCATGAGGGTCGCGGTAATGTTGCCCCTTTTTCAGGGGGGTTTATGGATGAGTCGCCAGGACCCTTACTAATGGCAGAGAGCCACGCATGGTGCCAACTGCACATCAGGAGCAATTTTGGGGTTCAGTATCTTGCTCAAGGACACTTTGACATGTAGCTCAGTCCCGCCCAGGGGAGCCTGGATTCGAACCAGCAACCTTCCAATCACTAATCGAACAGCTCTACCCACTGACACACCTATGTATTTTTAAGTGCCAAGTCAGATATATCAGACGTTTCCTGGCCATGAACATGACTTTGATATTGACGTGAGCACAATTTACATGTCAGAAAGTCAGAAATGTTGATAGTTAGCTCAAGAATGACCATGAAAATAGTTGTATTGATCAAAATCTTTATTCTTACATCTACTACACATGAAATAGCCACCAAAAGAGACTTCAGAGTGGAGTTCACCAAACTCTCCCAACAATACATTTGCTGCGAAGGCTCTCATCAGCCACCTCCTTCCCTTAACCTTGCAGGAAAGCAGGAGCCACAGACCCTCGTCTGCATTTCCTCACACTGGGCAACATAATCTATGATTCAATAATAAAGTCAGTAAATGCTCCTCCCCGATAAGAACAATACAGCTACACCAGGATACATTAATCCGCGTTTGAAACACTAAGGAAATAATACTACTGCAATACAATGGCCTATTTTCCTTCCCTCAGGTATGCTTTGTGTCGTAGTGGACACCACGCTTGTTGTCTGAGGTGGATGTGATGCAGATTTTAACAATAAATCAAACGATTGGTGTTGGAGGGTCGGCCTTGAACACACCAGCTCTGTTTGCTGGGAAAAGGAAATACAGACAAAAGATCTGATCGAGCTTTTGTGCAGAAGTCGTCTGCATTGCTTTTATTGGTTAGAAATAAGAAGAAAAAAAATGTGAGAGGATGATTCATGTTGCTCCACAAATACTTTGAGCCAAGCCAGTGCAACACGTTTTCCCTCACAGAACCTTAAACTAGAATGCCCATTAAGTGTTAATTATGGACGGCTATTTCCGGTTAGAAACTACGACACAGATTCATCATTTAATTGAGTAAATCTTTGTCTCACAGGTCTGTGATGTCTCCGGGGAAGTTTCTGAGGAAGAAGATCTGAAATGTAAATGATATGATGATAAATGATAAACTGAAAGTCTTTGGGTTTTGGATTATTGTTATTATTGTTATTGTAAACAGCTGGGAAATTATAATGGGGATTTTTAGGATTGTCCAATATTTTTTAGACCATAATCGAGAATATCAATGGCAGATTAACCATTTATTTAAATAAATAACTAGTCACAGCCCGACTAGGATGTTTGCTGAAAATAACCACGTATCTTGTCAGTGTCAGTGAGAGAAACGTTTTGTTTAAAACCATAAAAATATCCTTACTATCTGAAACTTCTGTCGAGCTGCTCTGCATCAAATAGAATACTTATTATTATTATGTTATTGGAACTGAAGATTTGGAAATTTTATCTATAAATAAGTCAGTAAAGTTTATTTTATAAAGCCCCTTTCAAGAGAGCAAGGTCTCAGAGTGCTTTACAAGTGAAACCAATCAAAACATTAGACAATAAAAGCAGAATGAACAATAAAACATAAGTAACGACAGATCATTTAAATGCACTGAATTATATATATCTAGCGCCAAAATGCACAGTTCTTTCTGGTAAACTTTTAAGAACTGATGCTAAAATTATGAATTATTATTAAGTTGTGGATCAAACTAAGTTTAACCTTTGTTGGTTGTGCTGTTAAAAAATCATCAATATCACATAATTAAACAGAATAGATTTTGCATAAGAGGCAGGAAGATGATGGTCTTTTTAAGTGGTAAATGTAAAAAAAAAAAACACAAAAGAAAACAAAAAAAGATAAAATCAGTATCAGTAGTGCAGTGTAGACCACTCTGTTCCTTGTCCTACACGGATCTTTATCCACACTAGACCCAAACAATCTTGTCCAGCTAATGAGAGTCCCTCAGGGGACGAGAGAGTGCGAGGGTCAGTTCTCTCCCCATCCATAAACCTCGTTACAGGCCTGTGAATGAGTAAGTAGTAAACAAGACCGTATAATTAGAAATGGCTCAGTGATACGAAAGAAAACGAGACCGCAGGGATCTGAAGAGGCTACTTGTGTGGATCCTCCGGGGCCCCTCAAGATGCCCAGCGAATATCTGTGGGAGAGTCTCAGACATTAGATGGAGACGTCAACACACAGTTGCAGAGGACGAATCGGCGCTCGGGGGCCAAACTGTGGAGGCTGGTGTGTTGATGGGTGAGGGGGATTAGAGCAGCTCAGTTTTCAGGGGTCATTTACTGTAAGTGTCGGCGGGAAAACTGTCGCACCCTTTCGAGATGAGCTACACAGACAGTAAACACATCCTACTGTGTGTGGTGTCAAGCGTGACCGTGAATAGGACAGTTGTTCACTCTTGTGTTAATGGGTATATGAGCTGTTTGAGTCACTTGTGTTCACAAGGACAATCTTCTCTGTTGATCCTTCACGAGTGTTTGACAGAAATTGAGGCTGCTTTTTTTTAAAGTCAAAAGCATTAAAAATTAACATTTTAAAGATTTATATCACGTTCTGGGTGTTTTTTGTTTATTTTTTGTTCTTTCAGGCCACAACAAGCAGATACTGTACGATCAAAATGTTTCAGAGAAAATGTTTACATTTTAACATGAATCGAAGGTCAACAGCGTTCTGGCAAAATGGTCCAAATTTGAAAACCAACAGATAGAAGCCACATAAGGAGTAATTACTTTGCATCACAAATAATGCGCTCATATAGTTAGAAAACATTAAAGGTGCACTATGTAACTTTCATAAGTAATTGTTTTGGTTATAGAGCCCAATATTCTTGAACTGTAGGACTTCTAGATGAGCAGTGTGCTCCTTGGCTTTAAAGTACTTTGCATGACAGTAAGTTACATAAACATGTCCCGACTTGTCCCTTTGCACACCACATCTGCCGCTGCAGGCTGCCCGGCGCCCACCCACACTCCGTCTCAAAGGCGCAACAGAAGATCTTTTATGCAAAGTGTTATCAGCGTTGTACAGTCTTGGCAGAACGCTCATTCATGGTCTACGGTGAGTGCAGCCGTTGAACAAGTTTATATTATGTCATCAACACAGCAAGCGGCCAAAAATCAGGAGTTAATGGATACATGAATGATTATGTGCCACGTTCCTGTGACCATTCAAGCTGAATGTTCGATTCAGCTTGAAAAGTGCCTCAATAACTGCTATAATTGAGTCATTGAGGGGATTGTTTTACACATGGACACTGGAAGGTATTCTCTGTTAAAGTGAAGAACTTCTAAAAGTAAACGTAAAGTAAAATTCAATACAGATAGGAGTCAGTAAAACGAGTTTTTGAGATCACAGAATAATTTAAGAAAACAATAATAACATGGAAAACATGTTTTTCACTTATCAAGGCACCGTTTTAACATCTGATTGGGAACTATAGCTTCTTATTCTCATTATCATGACTTACTGGCATTATATACACGGTCCTTGAAGAATAAACTACAACCAAACTCATTGTAGGCTAATGTAGTCAGCACCAAAATTGCCTTTTGTGGGGCTTTAATAGAGATTTGATTGCACCCATAATGCATTTCTGAAGACATTTCTTAAGCACCACCACCAACTTACGCGTACTGTGACATAAACAGTTCTTATGTACTTTAGTCTGTAATTCAATATGTTATATGTTATATGATGTAGATGAGGAAGTGAAAAACAGAAAATAGTTTTACTGAGACAAATTGTTGATCTCGTTTCTTTAAAAAAGAGAAAATCAGTCAGCCATATTCCTTTAAAGGTCCCATCCACACGTTTTTACCAAATGAAAATATGTTGTTATGAACAATAATTATGTCTTACAAGGTCTTTAAATTTAAATAAACATTTACTCATTTCTTATTTCAGAACAAGATGTTTCAATGTCCACTCTCAGTGTATGTGCTGTGCAGGTTTCACATTTCCAAACCAAACTTGTATCATTTGCAAACTGGATGATAATTGTCTTTCAAATCAGTTGTGATGTCTCAAACTCAAGTTCAACACTTTTTTGTGATGAATACAGAGAAAACTGCCACCTTTAAACTCTCATTCTGCTCAGTGCAGGTCAAGCATCCAAGGGAAATAAGAGTTGGAGAATAAAATGCATGGTATAACTGCTGAATTGATTACACAAGGTGTGCAGATTTATTTAATCCAATCTTAAAGCCACAAAATGCAGCTTCCTGGCATCCGACCTGAGCTGCCAACCCAAAGTGTCTGTATTTAAAGTTCTTGAGGACTCAACAATGAATCTGTCTCCAGGTAGTTGAATTTTGTGTATTTAATCATCATGAAAAATACTGTTGAGTTTCTATCATACTAGATAACAGCATCTCATTTGCATTAGATGTAATGTAATCCCTCATTAGATAGCTAGCAGAATACAGATCATAGCTTAAACCCACAATGTTAGACTATAATAGCCTCTAAATAATGATACTTATGGATGTGTGATTCAAAGCATGAGGGCTGATGGATTCTCAGACAGATAATACTGTATATTTTCTGATGTGATCCAGTCCTGAGCAGCTGTCTCTGTTTTTTGAGGCCGACAAAGTCTCTCCATCTGTGCTGCGCCAGTCGAGGGGTCAGACCCCAACCCCCAGGTCAATACAATGAGGAGGAAATCAACACAAATCCTGTTTACTCGCCACCTCACAATGTGATACAATAAACACATTTCCCCCCCTTCACCTAACAATGAACAACAGCACAATAAGGTTTTCAATGAATTACAGTTTTTATAATCTTATGTCTGATGGAGGGAGGAATGACTAATAGTTTGTTAATGTTTTGTTATATTTGCCACAACCGGCGTAAAGCAAAGCAGTGATCTTAACGCGGTGCAGCAGCAGGTTATTCTCCCGGGAGATGACCGAGTGTAAGATAGTCAATAAGTATAAACTGATACAACCAAAGAGAGATCAGGGTCGAGGCTCAGGCTGACCTGGTCGACGTGAGAGTGTTTAATATGTCAATTGGGACCAAACAACCATCTGTTCATTTTTCCAACAGGAGATAGAAAGTTTTACGAGTAAGGAACAGTAGAAGCAGCATTCACAGAAAATTGTGAAAATACTCTTTTCCAAATTTTCAAACTACACTGTAATCCTTCCATTAATCAGAGAAATTCAAAGTCAAGATCACCTAATTTTGGGATACATGGTTTTCACTGGGCAGCAAGGGCATGTGTATTGTAAAATAGAAATTTGAAAGGTAACTAGTAACAAAAGCTGTCAAATAAATGTAATGGAGTAAAGGAAAAAAAAAAAAAGGGTCTTTGAAATTTAGTAGAGTAGAAGTATAAAGTTGCGTAAAATGAAAATGCTCAATTCATGTCAACTCTCACTGAACTATGCACCAGCGACTTCTGTTTTCTCTCATCTTTCCCCCTCCCCTCTCTCTAAAG
This sequence comes from Spondyliosoma cantharus, assembly GCA_900302685.1. NCBI lineage: Eukaryota > Metazoa > Chordata > Actinopteri > Spariformes > Sparidae > Spondyliosoma > Spondyliosoma cantharus. Next base: position 7,696 of record OMLP01012210.1, on the reverse strand, counting down.
TTATGTTTTTGAGGTTCATTTAAAGAGATCACCTCCATGGATCACTGCTGCAGTCTGGTTGATAAACAGGAGTGATGAGAAATCCACTTAAGTAATCCCTGAGCTCTCCTCCCATCAGTGCATTGCAATCTCTGTCTGCACTAGTGTTGATGTCCGTAACCTGTATACGCTGTGCAGTATTATAGTTCCTGATACAAATATATACATAGTTTAGTGACTTCATTTCAAAGACAAACGATGGACATCATCAACGTTTATCGTGGTTGCTTTTATTGGAATTAGTTTAATGTGGCTGACAATCTTATATCAGGGTCAAGTTATTAGCTGTTTCAAAGCTTATATCCACTGGTCTTCATCAGCAGATGAGGTTTGCTCTATTTCTTTTAAAGCAAACCTCATTTTAGCCATTTTAAGGACTTCTTGTCCATGTTGGCTTGGTTCAGAATTCATTCTTGAACTTGAGAGCAGCAATAATCTGAAAACAATCTCAACTCAAATTCTGTTAGGCAGCTGTTCTGGGACTTTTTTTATCAAAATAAATGTTCAATATTTACCTTTTTTTTTTAAACTGTAGATAGATAGATAGAGAAAAACAGCAAATAAAACCACGTCATCCTTTTACTCTAAGTGCTTAAACCACTGATTGACTGAGTGACCTAAAATCTAAGTGGGTTAATAGCCAAACAGCCAAAGCTGATTATAAGATAACCAGTCTGATACATTCATATCACAATACCCATACAGTGCTGCCTTGATTGGACTATAATTGAATGTATAAGTGTGCATGTAAACACAGTTCTCATTGTAACCTCCACCTCCCTTGCTTAACAGTTTCTCTCCATCGCTGCCTCTTCCAGTACTCCTAACCCTCTGTCTGCCCTCAGGGTTTAAACGTGTTTTTTGCTCTCTGGCAGTTGTTTTATCTGTAACGTCCCTGGCAGAGTCTCTGTGTGTAACTCTGAGGTCTGTCATAAAAAAATGTCTGTGTTGAAACAGACAGTTACCACCTACATGTGGTTCACGATCCTGAAAGACGTCAATAACGTTTGTCCAACACTAATCATAATGTAATCTATGAAGATGGAGTTTCAGAGCAGCTCAGTCAGTGCTTTACTCTTTTCCCTGTAATGCAGTGTTTTTAAAAAGTTTTCATCACCTTTGGAGAATTTCATGTTTTATTGTTTGACACCATTGAATCAACGTAGATTTTAATGTGGCTTTTTGATGCCTTTCAATAGAAAAAAGTGAAAAAAAAAACACAACACAATGTTTGTTTTTTTCTCATATCGTGCAGCTCTATGTGCTGCAGAGTAATGAAGAATACAGCTGTGGTTCAACTACTGACTTGTGTTTTGTCTACCTGTGCATGACAGCAGTTACCTGTGTGAAGCTGCTCGTACTCCATTCTCAAACCACCTTACAGTAATCTGCTCCTCCATCTGCTGACTCTGCAGGCTGGCCGAGTGAAAACTTATGAGACCCACTGTCAGCATTCACTTATCGCTGTAGATCGTATCTGCTAACAGGCTGGTTCTCAGGCTGCATCAGGCTGTGATACCCTAGTGCAGGACTGAGTTGGACTAAATGACACAAACAAAAACAAAGCTTGACTTTCTGGATTCATGCTGCACTAAGCCAGTTTGGTTTCTCGATCCATTTACTGGAATTGGCTTTTAAAAAAAAAAAAACATTTACACAAATTATGTCATATACTTTTCCATACTTCTGGAAAGGTTGACAAAAGTGAATGTTTTATGTTTTCTAAATGTGTAGGTGTTATTCAGAGTGAAACCATGTAATGTCAGTTCTGCATGAAATTAGTAACAACTAAAATTCCTGTGGATTTTATTTGTTGGTGTTAAAATGCAAAAAATCCCATTCATGTTAGTTACTGAACCACATCCTCTGACTCAATGCACGTCACAGACTCCAACATGGCACAGAAAACGTACAAAAAATTATGAAAATCACAATGAAACTGACCATATAGATAACTGCAGTTGTGTGAAAGGAGGCTTTGTCAGTTTTGTGAGCAAGCTAATATACAGGAGCAGCTCTACAAGGTTTGAGTTGGGGGTTTCAGTGAGCGTTGAACGAGACAACGTCACTGAGGCGACTGTTGGCTGTGTCGTCTTTATGATTACGTATTTCCATTACTTATTTCAGTCTTAGATTTTCACTCTTATATATGATTAGTTTTATGACTGTGACTCGGAAAATTACCTTTTAAATCTTAAAAAAGATTGCATGTGTGATTCACGTTACAATTAAAACAGGATCAAAAAATGTTTTTTGTCACTCTCGAGTCACTCAGCTCTCTATTAACTTAAAGTATGATAATAATAGTAATATTAATAATAATATATAAGCATAAACTATACATTTGGCATAACGTTTGATTAGCATAAAATAGTATACCACCAATAACAAAGCAAATTAAAGTATTAAATAAATAAAAATAAAGTTTTTTGTTTTCAAGAATCAAAAACATTTATTGCTCACTTGACTTATTTAATGTCTCATTGTTTAGAGTCTTAACTTCAAGAAGCTCACGCTGAAAGCTAACTTTTTTAAAGACATTACTGACAGGTGAGGTGACATCAGGCGCAGACTAATTGCTGGACTGATGATTCAGAACTTGTTAATTAATCAGTCACTACGTGTGGGAAAAACGCCCGGGAACCATATCTTTTCATCAAGTTGTACAGCTTGTGCCTGTCTGGGTTTCCAACTGTGTGATTGTCCCAAGTGTGCGTGTGTGTGTGTGTGTGAGAGAGAGAGAGAGAGAGAATAACGCCCCTCGAGCAGCGGATGGAGTGAGTGAGTCCCTCAAGTCATTTCCAAGCCGGGATCTGAAGTGACAACATCCCATGCTCGGAGTTCACAGACAGACGCGCTCTACTTTCTCTGTGTGGATTTTACTCCTCAAAGGATGAACTGAAAGTTCCGGCTTTTTTTTTTTACCTGACGGAGGAAGACACCATATCGGATCTATGAGAAAACCCACGTGGATTTGTACAACCATTTTTAACCAGAAGGAATGCATATTTTCTTTGTCAAACTAACTTTCTTGTTGTCGCTGATAGCACTAACACGAGGTGAGTGGCGGGGCTGGGGGGTTCACTCCTGGGTAGTTCACTGCCCTCAAGAAAGTGTGGTTTATTTATTTATTCTACTCTTGTGAACTTGTTGCATTCACTTGCTCTGTAAAAATAACTTCTGGACTTAAACTTAAGTGTAGCGAAGTTTTTTGGACTCATCCGGCAGGTTTACAGTTAATTCACATGTAGTTGTATGATGACTTCAAGCACCTGTTGGCATTATCCCTAAACGTGTCTTTTCACCACCTTACTCCTTAATTTATGCTTTTTTTTTCTCATTACTATGCTCAGGCAAGCTGTTGCTCACTTGTCCAGCAACTTTTTCTCACTTGTATGCAAACTCATGCCTTCGCAGT